>MVAK01000092.1:0-82668 GCA_014825535.1 Cystofilobasidium bisporidii | reverse complement strand
CGTCTTGGTCAGCTCCTTGACCTCGTCAAAGGCAATGTCGCCCTTGTCGGCAAAGTCGGTGCGGCGGACAGTATCAATCGAGTAGCGCCTGAGCGAGCCGCTGCTGCTGCTGCTGCTGGCAGGGCAGACATAGGGAGCAGAAGAGAGAGGAAGGAGGAGAGACGCACGAAGCTAGGGCCGGTGAGCAGGCGGCCGGGCACCTCGGCGACGCACTTTCCGTCCGTCGAGAAGCCGTTGGCGAGCGTGACGGCCGACAGGCTCGGCTTGGGCGGGTCGGGGATGGCGGTCAGCGCGACCGAGGCGACGGACGAGGCGGACAAGGCGGCCAGGGTGTCGGTCGTCGTGAACAGGTAGAGGGCCTGGAAGGTCCGTGACGCTCAACTCAGGGTCAGTGACCGAGGCGTAGAAAAAAGAAGGGAGTGCCGCACGTTCGGCCCGCCGCAGATCTTGGAGTCGTCACCCGAGCACGGCATGTTGCCTGCCAATGGGAGCAAGTCGGGGTGCCAGGCGTCAGCGCTGGATCGGCCCGACAAAGGCGTCGACAAGATGGAAGTCGCACACTGGGACGAGTAGGTCAGGCTCTCGGGCACCTGGCCGCAGAAGCACTCGCTCGAGCTGCGCGGAAGGAGTGGATGAAGCTGAGGTCAGCTTCTGTGTGCCCCGGGCGTCGCAAAGAGACCAGGTTGAGGAGGACATACTACTCGACGCCAAACGCCTGGAAGCCTCGGTCGAAGCAAAAGTCGGCGCAGGCTGCGTACGTCATGGACGACGACGCAGTGCGCGCACCGGTGAGGAGCCTTCCGGGGACCTCGGCGTAGCACGCGCCGTTCGACTGGAAGTTGTGCGTCGTCGCGATACTCGCAGCCGTCTGCTGAGCAGCTGCGACCGAGGTGCGGGAGACGGAAGCTACAGAAGCGGTCGACAAGGCCGAAATCGAGGCGCGCGAAGCCGAGGAAGCGCTGGAGAGAGCGGCTTGGGCAAGGGCCGGGTCCTCAGTCGTCGTGAAGATGATCAAGGCCTAAGTGGACGAGCGGCGTTGTCGAGCACGATTGATCAGCAAACGATGTCGAGGTGCGGGCCGCGTCAAAGAAGGAGCAGAGGCTAGTCACGTTCGGGCCGCCGCAGATGACGCTCGGGTCGCCCGAGCAAGCCATGGTGCCTGCGAAAGAAAGCAAGTGACGACGGTCAGCCCGGTATCCGGACAAGTGCGCTCAAGGCAGCAGGACGTACACTGCGTCGAGGACGTGGAGGACGAGATTGAGCTGCCGCACCAGCATTCGCGCGCGCTGCGAGAGAAGGAAAGAGGAATCGGGAAGGTCAGTGACGGCCGACATTGCGGTCACAGGCGGTCACAGGCCAGGGGAGGGGACAGACTACTCCACACCGGCCACCTGGAAGCCCCGCTCAAAGCAGAAGTCGGCGCAGGCCGCGTACGTCATCGAGTCGGACGACTGTTCGAAAGAGGACAGTCGTTCGCAATCAGCATCTGGTCCTTTGTTTGTGCGCAAACAGAGTGGATGCAAGAGGGCGCACGAACGAGGCGCCATTGAGGAGCCGCTCCGGTACTAGATCGGCGGTGCATTTGCCGTCCGAGACAAAGCCGTGCGTCGTCGTGATGGTGCTGGCGGCGGCAGACTGCTGGGCAGCGGCGACTGAGACGGACGAGATGGATGCAATGCTGGCGAGAGATGCCGAAGACACGGCAGCGACAGACGTTGCAGAAGCCGCTGAGAGCTCCGACTGGACCGAGAGCTCGCTGGCGATACTGGCCGCGGACATCGCGCTGGCCGCCGAGAGGACAGAGGCCTGGGACTGCGCGGCAACCGCCGCGACGGAGGTTGCGGAGACCGAGGCGACAGAGGCCGTCGAGAGCTCTGACTGGACCGAGAGCTCGCTGGCGATACTGGCCTCGGACAAGACGCTGGCCACCGAGAGAAGGGAGGCCTGAGATTGCGCGGCGACGGACGCTGTCGAGGCTGAAGACGCCGTCGACAAGGCCGAGATGCTCGCGACCGAGATCGAGGACTCGTAGCCGCCAGCTTCGTAACCATTGATGGGCTGGAAGTTTGAGTCGAGCTTGGCCGTATTGCGGTACAGCATGTAGCCGTCGGTCGAGCCGCAAACGGTCGAAGCGTCCCCCGTGCAGGGGAGCTCAACGGCGCTGGGCGAGACTTGGAAATTGTTGTGCGCCCGCTGCGAACCGCAGAAGCAAGTGCTAAGGGGATAGAATACGAGCCAGGAAAGCGCAGCGAATCAGCGAAGGCCGTCTCTCTGGGGCTCTCGGCAGCGCGATACAGGGGCAGGGACTCACTCGCCGCCCTTCAGTCCCGCAAGGGCGAACCCCAGTCCGTTGCACTCGTCGATGCAGCCGCGGATGGTGACGGGTGCCAGCGACGACCGGTAGGAGAGGAGAGGTTGTCCATTTGTGGCTACAATCGAGTCGCCAGAGGAAGTGTCAGATACGTTGCGGGTCAAACAGAAGATCGCGCAAGGCCGGGATGAAGTACGCACGAACGTTGATGTAAAGGTTGTACGCCCAGGACGAGCTGGTCGGCAGCACGTTGACAAGCGCGCTAGTCATCTGGCCTGCGGTAGGACGACGCCGTGGGAGGGGGGGGGGGAGAGGGGGGGGGTTAGGCAAGATGGAAGCCGGTGTGAGGGAAGGGCAGCGAACGCACGGGCATTGTAGTAGAGCTGCATCGCGCCCGTCCCTCCGCAGCTGGGCGAGGGCGGGCCGCTGCCGTAGTCGCAAGGGTTGGCAACCTCGACGCCGACCGTGTTGGTGAGGCTGGCGCCGTTGAGGAGCGCGGAGCCGAACGAGCACCACGTGTCGCCCTGTCCGGGGCTGATGTCTGACAACCCGACCAGTGGAGCATAGACGTTGCCAGTGACCTGCTGTATGCAGGTTGATGGGTTGTCTGTCGGCAGAACCGCAGGATCTGGACGTCAGTGCGAACAGCTAAAGCGGGCAAGAGACTGGTTGGCAACTGTGACCCACACGACCCCCGGAAATTGGTAGAGAGCGGAACTCGATACGACTGCGGGTACGAGCTGGGGTAGTTGTAACAACTGTAGTAGCCGGAGGAAAACCCCGAGCCCGGCGTGTAGTAGCAGCTCTGGTAGGTGCCATAGAAGTCGGACTGGACGGCTGTGGGGGCGAACAGAGTGGATAGTGAGCGACTGACTGACTTTGCGCGCGCGTTCAACGGGAGCGCTGTGATACGCACCGACCAGCCGCTGCGACGCCAGCTTCCAGTTGGACGGGATGCTGCCCGAGACGATGGTCGTGTACTGGCCCGCGCGGGCCTCGAGCGCAGCGCGGGGTTCAAGGTCGGCGTCCCGCTTGCTCTGGGGCGCAACGGCCGGCAGGGCGAGAGCGGTAGAAGAGAGGAGGGCGAGAGGGAGGAGCGTGTTCAGCAGCATGTTGACGTACCGCGGTGAAGAGCGCAACGGGAAGAAGCCCAACACGTCAGCCAGACCAGCTTCTTTTAGAGTCGCCAGCAAGGCGAGCTGAGGAGAGCCTGGCCGACGGACAGCAAAGGACGGCAGAGGCGTTGGGCCTGGCAAGACACGGTGCGCCGCTGCCAAGGCTGCCGGTCCAAAAGGATGTTGTCGCGAGCCCGTGTCGCATAGCACCAGGAACGCCTCCTTTGACTAGCAAGCAGAGGAACACGCCTCGGCCGCGACGGTGCAAGGCGCGCATGCACTCTGCTCGCGACAAGCCGGACGTCAATCGCAGCTGCCTGGACGAGCTGGGCGGACGACCTTGGGACGGCGAATCGCCCGTCAGCTCTCACCCAGGCCGCCAGCTCAGCATGTTGTGCGGAGGCGTCAACATGGCGTTGTGCACAGCATGGAAAGGAGCGCTTGCTGGGTGGGCGGGTGGCGACCCGTCGTTCGTCGGGCTTCTCGGGCGCCGCAAACGCACGCCAGGTCTCGAACGCCAGCAGCCGACGGGCCAGGCGAGGCGCCTCGGGCGAGATCGTGGTCCGGACCAATAATACGGTCACTGCGTCCGATGGTCCGCCGGGCTCGTCACGAATGCAGGCCAGGCGTTGGCCACATCAGGGATGAGCTGGTCAGGAAAGGAGGGCTCAGAGGTAGCGCGAGGCAGGTCGACGTCGAGGTCGGGCAGCTCATCGTCTGGTTGGCGCGGGTCAGAAGGGCGTCCGCGCCAGGCTCAGTAAGGCTGAGATGAGTGTGACGCGAGACTCCTCGGCTGCTCTGCTTCCGATGGCGCTGCAGCCTTCACTGGCGAGGCGTCGCGCCGGCGACAACGCGGGCAAACGGACCGACAACACTCACACTGCTGCACACAGACGACGAGGCAGGCGCACACAGGCTCCACGGGAATGTGCGCTCACGCAAGAGTCAAATCGCAGGGTCATGACGATCGCTCGGTCGCCTCGCCCAACCCCTGGGCGTCGCCGTTCGCGGCGAGCCCGTGCGCACGCGCGTCCGCCGCGTCGAGCTTCTTGACGGCGGCCTGTCGATGGTCGATCGGTCGATAGGGTCTTGTCAGTAACCGTTACATGCCCGGCATTATCAGGGGAGAGTGGGCTCGCTGAGTGAAGCAGGCAGACACACCTCGAGCTCAAACAGATACTCGTCCCGCGAGCCAGGGAGGTCGCGCACGGCCTGCGCGAGGTTGTACAAATACTCCTTGTTGTCGCCCGACGGCCCTCGGCAGACGTGGATCCTCTTGGCAAGGTCGTCGAGCGGCTCGGATCCGACTGGATCGCGCGCGAGGGGAAGGATAGGTAGGGGAGTCAGCGTCGATCGCGCTGGGGCACGACAGCCGCAGCTGGGACACACTGAAGGCTTCGTTGTCGCGCTGGCCGATGTAGACCGTAACCTGATTTCGCGCGTGCAAGCATATCGAGAGGTGCTTCAGTCAGCAGGTCGTGCACAGTGAAAGACTGCGTTCAAGGGATCAAGCGGAAGGGGACGACGCACGTCCGAGATCGCCACCTCCTCCTTGCCGTCAACCGTATGATATAAATCGACAAGCTCGACCGTGTAGCCATTCTGTCGCGAGCACGCGCGAGAGCGTCAAGCGTCAGCATGTAGCTCTCGAAACGTCTATCGACGAGGCGCAAAGTGCAGGGAATGGCGCACCTTCTCTCTATGGTCTGCAGCGGCGGGGCAGTCAGCGGGCGAGCACGTCGCCAGCTGTCTCGTCAGCCTCGCTCTGGCTCACTTGCAAGGCACAAAGCAAGACCGCCACGGTACGCACCTAGGTCCTGGCGCACCTCCTCCTCGTGCGCCCGATCGATCTCCCACGCGACGCCCCACACGCGCAGGTCCTCCTCTCGATCGTAACGCTCGCCCGTCAGCTCGTCCCACAACGGGGCAGCGACGAGAGTGACGACTCGGCCTGGCTCATCAGGCGTGCCTCGGTGGTCGTTGGAGGACTGGGCGAAGCGGCGAATATAGGGCTTGACGTAGCCCTCGACTGTAACGGGTGAAGGAAGGGCGAACTTCAGCAAGAGGAAGCAAGCAAGCCGGAGGGGGGGGGGGCGGCGCCTCTCCGAAGGCAGAGCCCTCTCGACGTGAGCTCTGCAAGCCAGCAGCTGCCTCCTTCTTGAGCCCAACACTCAGACAGAGACAGAAAAGCCCGAGAAAGCGGACCGACCTCGACCGACCGTATGCGGCGGCGGCCTTTGACAAGACGGCGACATCAGCAGAGGACGCCATCGTCAGCTCAAGCGCGCCTTCGTCCGATCGGCTGACAAGGAGAGCGACAGGTGGAGAGGACCTACTTCCAGACCAAGCTGCCGTACCCAAACACGTAGAAAACCATCCGAAGCGAGCTGTGAGAGAGCCCTTGCCGAGCCGAGGAGAGAGAGGAGGAAGAGGATACGAGGGTGGGCGTCGAGGGCAGCTCATCAGCTTCGGCTCTCCCTCTCCTTCCCTCGCGCCCGGCTCGATCGCACGCCAGGACTCCGTCATTACCTCCGGCCTGCCCTCCCGGCCGCGAGCGGAGGCAAGTGTATGCATGGTGCACGACACACAACAGAGGGACAAGGAGGGCACATGAGATCGGGAGAGAGAGAGAGAAATAGACTACAGACGGATGGATCATAGTGGTGGCAATGGAGATGCGAGCCCCACAGCGAGGTGCAGCAGGCGATGTCGGTCGAACCCCGCGGGCACACAGGTCGACCGGAGCATGCTGCGCCGCTTCACTCCTTGACGATGACGCAGGTGCAGTCGGCGTGCGTGAGCACATACGACGAGACCGACGCGGGCGAGATGAGCTTTTGGAACCTGGTCGAGCGGGAGCCGGAAAGGGGTCAAAGGCGAGCGCATGTCAGCGTCTCGACTTGCTTGCCCTGCCAGAGCCGGGCGCGCAAGCGCAAAGACGAGAGACGTACCTGCCGAGCTTGCGGCGGCCGAGGACGACCCTGGTGGGAGGGGCAAGGGAGGGTTGAAATGATTCAGCAGTCGTGCAAGCAGAGCAAATAGATCAGGCAAGCAGAGGGGACCGACATGTCGACCTTGTGGTGCGTTGCGATCGCGACGAGCGAGTAGCGCGGGTCGCCATGCGCGACGTGGATCGCTGTGAAGGGGAGACGCTCAGCGCACCGAGCGCCAGGCCAAGCGAGAGAAAATAGAGGGCGGTCGGAAATGATACTCACTGACGTCGACGCCCTTGGCTTTGAAGGCGGCAGCGCGCTCGCGCAGGTGCTTCATGGCGTTGGCACTGCGTAGCAAAGAGAGGCGCAAGAAACGTCGGTCAGCGAACTGACTCCAAAGTCCCCAAAGGGACAGATGAGGGGGCATGGAGGGACGAGGAGGGGGCGCGCTTCATCGTTCGCAGCAGCGCGATGTCTTGGTTGAGGGAATACTCTGGCGCAAAGCTGATGTAAGAAGCGTCAAAGAGCGTGACAGGCAGGACCGTCGCCATGAAGACGTGGTCCGACGGCTGGACGAGCTTGTCGAGCGTGTGGCGGAACGCGAGCTCGCCGTCGGCCGTCGTGTCGTAACACAGCAGGATCTGCGCGCGCAGGACAAAGAGAAGATTGTCAGCGCCGCCTGAATGGGCGGGCGAATTTAGATGTCGAGCGACGACACACCCGACGGCTACCCGAGTCCTCGTCGCCTTTGACGTGAACGACGCGCGAGTAGTCGTCCGCCGTCAGCCCCGTCTCGGCCGGGTCGACGTCGGGGGCAAGCTCAGAAAGCTGGATGCCCGAGGCGGTGGACTGCCGCAGGGGAAGCAAGGTGGGGGGTTCTTTAGCGAGCGGTAGGGGCGGGCAGGAGATTCGCGAGAGCTTAGCAGCGCACGTCGTTGACGGTGTCGTCTGGTAAAGCGAGGGCGTACGGTCAAGGAGAGACGGGGTCAGTCACTGCCGTCGTGGACCGGAGCGAGGGCGTGCAGAGGAAAGGGAAGCGCGGACAGACTGGTAGAGGACATGGTCGTCTGTGAGATCGAGTGGGGTGAGATGGTGCTGGGTGGGAAGCTGGGTGTGGGAGTCAAACACAAGAGCGTCCCCTCTCCCTTTTCTCTTTTGAGGCGGGGCAGGTTGGTAAGAAGACTCGAGCGGGCGCCCGAAAGGTCGGGCAGGGCGAGCGCAGGAAGATCAGGGAGGAACCGACGGCCGGCCGTCGCCGACCGCCGGGCGTGCGTAACCCTCGCAGAGTCAGCCCTCCTCTCCATTCTCAGCAAGGCCCGGCTGGCAAGGAGACAGCAGATGGACGGCCTACCTGTCCCTCGTACCGCCTTTGTAGCTGTCGTAGACGAGCGTGGATCGGTGAGCCCGCTGCACCAACGACAAGATCGACGACTCGGTCTCCTGGCCGAGTCTGGCACTGCGTGCGCAGCAGCCTGTCAGAGCAGGAGAGCCGGCCGCTCCACCATGCTGGCTGCTGCCAGCTTGACGACGACAGCCGCCAGCCTTCTCCCACACTACTTCCTGCCCGTCTCTTCTCGATTCCTGAGTCATGTCGGCCTCCAACGCCTCGGTCGCTCTCAACGCGACGCTTGTCTCAGGGCCAGGTTCGACCTCGCACGCAGGCCGAGCTCGAAACGGCGGTGGCGATGGTCCGACAGCTGCCACCGGCAGTCCCTGGGCCCTCCTCAGCCTCCTGCTGCCTATGTGCGCGTCCTGGCTCGGCCTGGGTGGATTCGGAGGAGGCGGCGGTCGACGGCAAGGCTTCAAGGGTGCCGGGGTGCAGTCGGGCGGCTTGGGCAGTCTCCTCGCCGGCTTCTCGCCCGTCTCGCTCGCAGCCGCCTTCTGCGCGCAGGCAGCGCTGTCGTACATCGGCGCCCTGGCGGATCGTGCGTCCCTCTCTCCTCCTGCCTGTCCCTCGCCTGCTGGGCATGCTTGACCAGTCGGATCCCTCGAGGTTCCTGCTGATTCAGTCCCTTGCCTTCCCTTCATTGCGCGTCTCCCGCCATCCCCGCCGCCCTCGTAGTCCTCTTCACGACGGCTTTCATCGAGGCTGGCTCGCCGGCCCACCTCTACCTGTCGACCTATCTCGAAGACCAACCCCCAGCGTTCCGACTGACCAAGGCCTACCAGGTTGAGGTCGTAGAGAACCCTCTGGCAAGTCGGGGATCAAGTCCTCAGCCGCCTGGACCGCCGGGTCAGCGGGTGAGCAAGCAGAAGGCGCGCGAGAGGGGGCTGCAGGCTAGGCAGGACGATACGCGTGAGTCTTCCGCTCTGCTCTCGTTGCACGCCTCTGGCCAGTCGCCCCCTTGCATGCGCTTTCTTCGGGGCATGGTGATCATTGACCGATGCCTCTCAATGCTTCCTTCGCGCTCAGTAACCGCCGCCCGCCAGCACGCAACGCGCTCACGCGTCCTGCCGAGCGCGACCAAGGTTGTCGCGTTCGACTCAGCTTACCTCGTCATCTCGCAAACGACCATGGCCAACCACCATCTGCTCGCCGATGCCCGGCACGTCATCTTTGGCGCGTCGTCGGCCGTGGACGGGCAGATGCCTGGCTTTGGCGGGCCACAGATGGCGATGATGGGCCAGCAGCAGTCTAGCAGGGCCCAGCCGATGGCCAGCGCCCCGTCTCGCTAGTGCGTCCCTTCTCTCTCTTTTCGCCCAGATGCGCGCTCGATCCCTAGCTGAGCTCCTTATCTTGCTCTGCGCCTCTGCCAGCCTGCAGATCCGCGTCGTCCCAAAGCCCCGTCTGCCGTTCCTCGCGCGCGGCCCTCGCCCGTCCGCCAGGAGGGTCCTCGCTGACCTTGTTCGGACGGCCCGAGCAGCGTATGCCGCCGCGTCTCCCGACACGCTGCGCGTGCACACGCTCAGTAAGACATGCAACACGCCTGGTGTGCGCCCTCTTTGCGTCGCTTTCCACTTGCCAAACCGCCCCCATCGGGAGCTCCCTTTGACCCCTTCCTTGAGTCTGACCCGCCTCGCTTTGCCCTGATGATCCCATGCAACAGTGCCCGATCTTGTCCTGTCTGAAGTGGACGGGCAAGCCGACGACGACGAAGCGCACGACCGACAGCGTCGTCCTTCCCCGCGGTCAGAATTTGCAGCTGCGCGACGACCTCAAGGAGTGCATCTGCTTGCGCTTGTTCTCGCTGTGACTTGCAAACGACGCCTGTCTGCTGACTCGGCGACGGGACACTCTCACAGATTCCTCGCCAGTAGGAGCTATTTCAGGGATCGAGGCATCCCGT
Source organism: Cystofilobasidium bisporidii (assembly GCA_014825535.1). Lineage (NCBI taxonomy): Eukaryota > Fungi > Basidiomycota > Tremellomycetes > Cystofilobasidiales > Cystofilobasidiaceae > Cystofilobasidium > Cystofilobasidium bisporidii. Next base: position 73,022 of record MVAK01000092.1, on the reverse strand, counting down.
TCCACCGCGGAGTGCTGCTCTACGGTCCGCCGGGGACGGGCAAGACGAGTCTCGCCTCTGCCATCGCCGGCGACCTCGGCGTGCGTTCCCTTCCACCTCTCCCTGCGGCCTCGAGCGACCACGGACTGACAACGATCCGGCCCAACGCGCTTCGTAGCTCGAGATCTTCACGGTCGACCTGAACGAGACCTGGATGACGGACCGCTTCCTCGCGCATGCCGTCGCACAAACGTCACCCACATGTGCGTGCACCTGTCTGGTCCTTTCCCTGGCCCCCGCCATTTCACTGCACTGACTTCATGCTCTTCGCTGCTGCACCGTATGTTTTTGCGTAGGCATCATCTTGATCGAGGACATCGACGTCGCGTTTGCCCCGACGCGCGAGCGTGCCGAGGCGGCCGCTGCGCCCTCGACGGCTGCCCCTCACGCCCAAGCCTTCGTGGGGCGGCGCTTTCCTGGTGGAAGGGGAGGCAAGGTCGGGCGAGGTCCCAGTAGGCCAGACTTCTTCGGCCCACCGCAGCCGCAGCCCGACGCAGTGCCGAATCAGAGCTCGGCCGTCAACGGGCTGACCATGTCTGGGCTCCTCAACGTGCTCGACGGCGTCGGCTCGGCCGAGGGCAAGATATTTGTCTGCACGACCAACCACAAGTGTGCGTCCCCCTTCCCCTCGCCTCCCTCTCCCCCGTATGCGCTGAGCCCGACCTAGATGGTCTCGACGCTGACATTTTTGCTCTCGCGCACGCAGTCCACCTCGACTCGGCCCTGACTCGTCCAGGCCGGCTCGACGTGCATGTCCGCTTTGAGCTCGCCGACGCCGAACAGGTCCGGACAGTCTTCCGTCTAATGATGGCGCCGTCGAAGGGCGAGCAGGAGCGGGCGCTTGAGAATGGCGCTATGTTAAAAACGGCGCTGGACGCGCTGCTGGACGACGTCGAAAAGGCCGCCGAAGTGTTTGCGACTGCCGTACCGAGCGGGCTGTTGTGCGTTTCCATCCACGTTCTGCTTCAACGACCGGGCGGTCTAGTCTCGCATTGAATCGCTGCTGACTCTGTCCGCGCTGACAACTTGCCCCTAACAGCTCCATGGCCGCCCTTCAGGGCTTCCTCCTGCAGCACCGGACGACTGCCGCCGCGCTTGCCCATGTCCGGGCGTGGGTTGACGCCCAGCGAACTATCGTCGAGGCCGATCGGGCGGCTGACGAGGCCGAGTGGGACGTCCGCGTGCGCGAGGCTGAGGAGCGGCAACAGGTGCGCCGCTCTCGCGTTTCACTTATCCCTCTCGCCCGTCTGACGCGACCTCGAGTGCCCGGTGCTGATGGCTCGCCGACCCGGTCCCTTTGCCTCTGCAGCTGATGGATCGAGCAGAGCGCGAGGCCAAAGAGCGCGTGCTGTGCGATACCGACGACGAAGAGGACGAGACGCCTCTCCCGGCCGGACCGACTAAGGACGTCGCGCGTAATACGTGCGAAGATGAGAGACCAGAGCGTGTACGCGTCCTCTCGTTCCGCGGCCCAACTTCATCATCCCGGCACAGCGACCGCCTCTGACCTCGCCCTCTCTCACTGACTCTTCCACTTGCAGTCAACCGGCCTCCCAGATAGGGGACATCATAAGTCGGGGCCTTCTGCGCAAGACGCTTCTGCGACGGGCCCGAGGAGACCGACGACCAGCTCGATTTAAAAACAAGGCGTAGTCGATGTCGCTTGACCCTTACATGAGCTCTCAATATGTCTAAGGGATCGACAAGCAGGTTCGATAGGGCATTAGTCAGGATGAGAAGGGGGGGGGGGGTCGTAACGGGGGTGCGTGACGGAAGGCTACAAGCTACAGTCGAGACGCGGGATACGCGACGGCGGAAAGAGGACGACAGGCTCAGTGGGCAGCTGCGGGAGCCTGTCCGGAGGCGGGCGGGCTGCGAGCCTGCTCAAGCTGGGCCGTGCGGGCGGCCTACAGATGGGGGGGATCCGTGTCAGCCTTGCGGAGCGCTTATAGAGGTTGACGAGGTTGACGAGAAGGGAAAGTTAAAGGCGATGTACCTCGCCCTCGCGGTGCTTGCGCTCGGCCTGCTCAAGCGCGACCTTCTTGCTGGCGATCTCCTGCTCGAGCTTCGAGTGTTCTGTCGCCAGAACAAGGGTTGAGAAATCAGCTATCAACTCACTCATTCGACCAAAGCAGGTGAAGGAGCAGGTGGAGGGGCGGACGCACTCTCGTGGGCGTGCGTCAGATCCTGCTCGGCCTTCTTCTGGTCATTGAGTGCCTTGTTGTGCTTAGACTCGGCCTCGGTCAGCTTGTGCGCCGTCTTGTTCTCTGCCTTGATGGCCTTGTCGCGCGCGTGCTCGGCCTTGTGCTCGTGCTGCGACAGCCGGTGTGGATCAGTGTGGCGAGGGTGCGGACATCAGTGGGAGAGCTCGGGCGACTGGACGGCTTGCGATCAGTCGTGACGACGACGCACCTTCTCGCCCTTGGACAGATCCTTCTCGGCCGCAGCGAGGCTCTTTTCGGCGTGCTTGAGCTCAGAGGCCTCCTTCTTGGTCTTTATCGGCAGAGGAGCAAGGCGTCAGGATTGGGTCGACGCTAGATCTAGAGCACGCGCGCTGAGGCGGGGAAGGGCAGCCATCTTGCGCCAACGACGCACCTCCTTGGCGGCAGACTTCTCGATGGCGGACAGGGAAGACATGGTGTTGATGTAGAGCTTTCAAGTGTGGATGGGCTGGAGTGTTGCAAGGGAAAGACGAGAGAAGCTTGGTGGGTGTTGGTCGTGAGGGCAGGGCGTTGAGAACACGCGCCGTCCTTTGAGGGCTGCTGCGGAATCGATGACGTTGGCGTTAGTGGCGCCCCTACTAGCGCAAAGTAGGTCGTGACGCCGGCGGCGTCGCGCCCGCCAGCAAAAAGAGATCGAAGTGACGATTGGCCACGACGTCTCGCGATGGGAGAGGCAGGGTCGAGGGCAAAGGACGCGCGTAAAGGGCAGGGCATAATCCATCGTCAATGGGGCTGGAGCGCGCAAGATACTCCTCTTCTGAAGGCGACGAGGCCGGGCGGCAGGAGTACAACATGAGACGCGGATCGGGAGGGCACGAGCGCACTCGGGATGACGGGAGGTCTACAGGTTGAGGTGGTGTTGCCCGCCCAGAACTCGGGCGAGTCGTTTGGGGATGAGACGTAAAACTGTGCCGGTCGAAGACGTGGGGGTGACAAGCCCTGGGCGTGGCCGCGCGCTCTACTCGTCCTCCTCCTCGAACTTCTTGGGCTGGTCCTTTGCACTCCAGTCGATCCAAGAGCCAGTGTAGTTGCGGATGCTGCAAGAGAAAGCAGAGTCGCACTTAAGAGTCAGCACGTGGCCCAGTCGAGCGAAAGGGCACGGTTGCGGCGGCAGCGGGAACGCACTTGGTGAACTTCTGCGCCGGCGGGAGCGACTCCATCATCTCCTTGGCCGACGTGCTCCGCTTGCCCGACCGGCAGTAAACGACGATCGGCTGGTCCGGCGCCGGCTTGGCGAAAGTGAACGTCTGCTCGAACTCGGCGGCATTCATTTTGAGCGCCTCGGGGAGCTTGGACAGCGGCAGTGGCAGCGAGGACGGAATGTTGCCCTGCTGGATCTCCTCCAGCTCACGAACGTCGATGATGAAGGCCTTCTGCACGAGGCAAAATCAAAGCAGAGCGACGAGACAAGGAGGTATGGTCAGCACGTTGCGATGCGAGCCAGGGAAGGGTGCGGGAGGGGAGAGGCCACGTACGCCGGGCGTCTTGGTCAGCTCCTTGACCTCGTCAAAGGCAATGTCGCCCTTGTCGGCAAAGTCGGTGCGGCGGACAGTATCAATCGAGTAGCGCCTGAGCGAGCCGCTGCTGCTGCTGCTGCTGGCAGGGCAGGCACGGGCGTGGACAAAGGGTTGGCCGCTGGCGGTCTGGGCCGCTCGGAAGCCCGAGAGGACGCCGGCGGGGACGGCGCCGCCGCGTGACGAGCAGGCGCAGGCGGCGGACGAGAGGGCCGAGCGCGGGGCGGCACGAGAGACGGTCTGACGGAGCATTGTCGTGTTGGGTCTTCAGGGGTTGTAGTGAGAGAGTGAGGTGGAAGAACGGGCGAGATGGCGGTGAGGGCGTCGTCGTCAGGTTCACAGGCTGGAAGGTTGAAAAGGCGGGCGGCAGAGGCGATTGCGCCATGGGCGGCGGTTGCAGCAGAGCCCGGTGCCCGGCGAGCCAGAGTCGCCGCCCTTCCGCGTCGACGACGGCCCTCCGCTCTGACGAACGCCCACTTTCTGAGAGAGAGAGCAGCTGCTCGGACCCATCAGCATCAGCTGCCTCAATAAAGCTCCGTCGTGCCTGAGAGTGGTGCAGGCGATGTCGCTGCTGGGCGGTCGGCAGGCTTCGGTCGCGCGTCTGGGCTGCTGCGCGCCGAAATTGACACGCGCGCGCCGAGACGGATCCCGCGCCGCCAGACCGAGCCCTGCCCATTCGATCTGCCAGCCCTATCGCTGTACCTTGTCACCTCCCTTCCTCCCACCCATCTAGATTTAGGCAGCAAGCCTGCCTTTGGGTCTCTGCCCCTCTCCACGAAGCTTCCAATCATATCGCCTTGCCGCTCGAATTGGGCCCAACCTCGTGGTACGTCGGCCAGCGGCCCTCCCGCGCCAGAGATGCGATGGCGCTCGCGCCGACCTTGCTTCGCGTCCTGACCCTCGCATCCTGTCTCTCTCGTTCGCAGGCATCTCGCATCTCTGTCTCTGTTGCAGCCGCGGAGGTCGACATGCTCTCTGCCTCACCAGGCACCTTCTACTGGGCCTTTGGAGCCCTCGCTAAAGGCAAGAGACGCGCCGTGGTGAGCTCGCCCCGACCCGCCTCCAGATCGCTTCGCTGGTAACAGCGAGAGCGCTGACGTTCATGTCCCGGGACCCTCTGTGACTGAAGGCTCCGCACAGACTGAAACCGGTCGTCTGCTCCTCAAGATTTACCTCGAGCTCGGTCCCTCGTTCCGACAAGTCTGCGTTCACCACACCTCGGCTGCAGCCACAGCCGTCGCAAACGCGGCGACCCGAATCGCCCGCGACGACGTTCCTCGAACCCGAGCACCTTGAGCCCAAATCATCACCGTCGAACGCATCAGCAGCAACACGTCAGGGAGATGCCTCGGATATGCGGCCAACGTCCGAGCCGGACGTGTCCCGAGCAGCTGAGGACATCGAGGATCGTCGATGGGGCGAGTCGAGCAGCGGCGGCAGTCGAGCGCGTGCCCCTGCTGCACCCCGCGCGTTCGGCGAGCCCGTCGTAATCGAGAACCCGCGTCAGCTGTACAAGGGACCGGCCGAGCGCGAGGAGCAACAGGTGCCGCTGAGTTGGCGGCCCGAGCACCCGTTTCACTTCCTGCCGATGCGCGACAAGCTCAGGCTCGACAAGCACCGGACGCACAAGCTGCCGTCCTTCCCCGAACCCATCAAGATTCCCGCCTACCCGCAGCCTGTCTTCCGCCCGTCGGATCCGACGACGCAGGATGCTGACGCCCCGCCGACTCTGCGGTACAAGGACCTGCCGCCCGACAATCTCGTCGAGCTTTACCGCGAGCGCATCGCCAACCGCAAGCTGGGCCCGAAAGAGACGCCGCCGGACAAGCTGACGGCCATGTTCTTCGCCGAGCCCGACGACCCAAAGGGCTGGTGGCTCGTGCGAGAGAAGATGGGCCTGCCACCGGATAATGCGAGTCGGCCAGCGAGCGTACTCTGGTACTGGGAGAGTCTGAACGAGGCCCAGCTGTGGAAGCTCATCATGCCGCTGTTCTGGCTGTGGGCGCTGTTCCCCATCGTCGGCGCCAGTTCGCTCTTTGCCTATATGGTCTGGGTGCGGCCGTCATTCAACTCACTCCCCCCCCCCCTCGCTCGCTGCTCGTCGTCGCTGACTCACTTGCTCAACATTCTCTTCGCAGGACGGCTACTTCATCGACCCGTACGACGGCAGCTGGCAGTGGACCGGCCGCAACTGGGAACGCAACTGGGCGTTCAACTGGGACAACTTGACGCTCCGGCGCGACCTCACCAAGTTTGACCGTCCGCCAGAGATTCGGATCTGAACCTTCGGGAGACCGAGGGGCTGGGTCGCGATGGCATATCGCGATGATTCGTCTGGGAGAGCGGCTCGCCTGACATGCGCGCGCGGAGCGTAGAGAAGAGCGCGTCATGGATTGTCCGACGTCTTGCGGCTGCGCCAACCCTCGAGTCCCCAGATGCCCTCGAGCAGGTCCTCGTGAACCATGAACGTTTTGACAACACTGCCCTCCTCCTTCTCGCCGTCCCACCGGCCGAGGATTTTGCCGTTTTTGTCCTCGGTTTGGGCGACGATGTCTGGATACGCGACCGAGGGACTGACGTCAAGCGGCCGCAGCTGCCAGGTCGACAGAGGCCGCGTCGACTCGTGCAAGAACAGCGGTGTCGTCAGGGTGGTGTAGCGCTGCATATGGAGCCGGCGAGGGTCAGTGTTGCAGCTCTGGGCGACGAGCGAAGAGGGGGCGGGCGACTGACAGGCTGGAGCAGCGTCGTGTACGTGAGGAGCCGGATGGCCGGGTTTGGGTAGTCCTCTGTCGGCGGCTCAAGAATCTCGATCGTGCTGACGTACGGCGCCGAGCACCAGCCGATCATGGCTGTCGACAGCACCGTCGTCTGCGACAGGGACCCGCGAGGGTAATCCACCAAATGGACCGGACGCGTTAGCCTCGCTGACCAGAGATGAAACGCCGAGGGAGATAAGGGATTACAAGACGTACCGAGATGGCGCAGCCGGCGAGAAAGCAGCGGCCTGCGAGGCCGAGTGGGGCATCAAGGATAAAGATGAACGGCGAAAGCGACGTCGAAAACACGAGCGACGTCAAGGAGAAGCCCCTGCGAGTAACAGCGACCAGCTTTCTTTCAGTCAGCTTCCACTCCGCCTCGAGCAGGATACTTTGAAGCATGCAGAAGACGCACTTCAGGAAGCGGAACGCCTTAGAGACGGGGCCGACATAGATGACGGCAGGGTAGGCCGACGTTGCGGGGGCGCTCGAGCCGTCGAGGAACGCGTCCGCGGCGTTGCGGGCTGCTGCCGCCTGGGAGCTGGCGGTGGTAGCGTTGGCAGGCGCAGCGCCAGTCAACTCGACCTTGAGGGTCTCTGGACTGGCAGGAGGCTGGGTGGACAGTCGTCGGAGGGATTGAGCCAGCTGTCGGCTGTGCTGGAGAACGGACGAGTGCCGGGACAGCAGGCTGCTGGAGAGCGGCGCGGGGGCGCGAGCAGGAAGAGGGCCGAGGCGACAGCGAAGCAAGGCGCCAACGCAGGGCGACCGCGAGGCCGTAGTTCGAATGGCCGACATGAGGGTGTCCTAAGCAAAGAGGCTGGACCGACGGGCTGTGGGTGAGAGGGATGCTTGGCAGGCGAGCTGGGGTGACGGTAAGGGTCTGCTGGGGCGTGAGCTGAACCAGCGACATCGGAGAGGCAGTCTAGTGGCCGGGGTTGGGAGCCGTTGGGAGGAGCCGGCCGACGGTACGGCTGGCACTACGAGCGCCCCTCAGCTTCTCACTCTCCCAGGCAGCAGACGTCTACGCTTAGAGGATCAGACAGCCTATCGCTAGCACGGCGCTTGAGGCAGCAAAGTAGACTTTTACGGCCATCCGGCGAGATCACCGACCTCTTCAGCATCACGTCGACGACCCGCGGCAGGTGCACGACCGAGACACCGCGGCCGACCCCTCCAGCTCGCTCGTGCTCTCGACTACATCCATCCCTCCTTCTCGGGCTTCAGCATCTGCTCCAGCTGAGACCCCTCCCCCTCCCCAACTGGTACAGCGACCGCTTTCGAGTCCTGGTCAAGGCTCTACCTGCCTGGCCGGTCGCTCGAGCCATGTCGCTCCTCCCCTCCCTCCCGCCGACGCCCAACCGGCACAACACCGCCCCGTCGTCGACGTCGTTCCTCACGCCGTCGAGACCCACCTTGCCGCCACCCGTGCCTACGCCAGTGTCCGCTCCTGCTGCTCCTCCGCCCCCGCCTCAGCATCCGAGTATCCACTTACAGGCGGGGTCCGAGACAGGCAGCGGCGACTTGCTCCAGCGGCACATGCAGGCGTGCTTCCTAGCAGGCTCGTGCGCCGACGTCCGGCTACGGGTCGACCGCTGGAACCGAGTGTACAAGCTGCACAAGGTCGTCCTCATCCAGGCCGTGAGTCTCCGGTGTCGCCTTCTGCTTCATGCTTCAAATGGGTCAAGCGCTCACTCTTTCATGCCCCTCCCGACCCCTCGCCTCTGCCCCCCCCCCCGGTCGCGTGCTGCGCAGGGCTACTTTGAGTCGCTCTTCTGCAGCGACTTTGCTGAGGGCCAGGACGAGTACACCAGCGGCGGCGCTGATGGTGCGCCGGTGCTCGTCGACGATGCCAAAGGATGGGCCAGATCAGGCGAGAGCGAGATCGATTTGCGGATGGAGGACCCCAACATCTCGCGCGCGGCGTTCGAGTGCGTTCGCCCTCAGCCCTGCTGCCTCTCGCGCGCCTTCAGCTGATATCCCCATGCTGCGCCGCAGGATCCTTATAGCTCGTCTATACTTGACAGGACCTGCGCTGCACCTGTCCCCAGAGACGCATCCGACAGCTCAGTGTCCGCTCTCGCCGGCCTTCCCCTTCCTCCCCGCCGCCTCGTCCCCGGCGCCGAGCAGCGCGCAGCCCGCCAGCCCGCGCTTCCTCCTGTCTCTCCTGGCGACGTCCATCTTCCTCGGCATGCCCGGCGTCACCCACTCGGTCATGGATCTGGTCATCGGCAACGTCAGCCCGTGGAGCGTCAACGTCTACCTAGGCTTCGCGATCGGCCGCGGTATCGGCAGCTTCGGCGGCGAGGCCTGGGAGGACGAGGCCGGGGCCAAGGCGGCGGTCGGGCTTGAGAGTATCGGCAAGGTACCCGCTCCTTGGCAACGGAAGTCGAACGATTTGCGCGAGAGCGACAGCCGAGAGGGCATCAAAACTGAAAGCCCGACGCCGATGGGTCCTTCGCCGAAGTCGGCGGCAGCCGCCGGAACATCTGTCTCGCACCCCGTATCGCCTTCGCCATCCACCTCTTCCTCTTCATCATCGTCGATCCAGTCGGACCTCATCAACTCGCTGCATTCGGTGTCGGAGCCGGAGCCTGCTTTCTTCTACGGCTTGACGAGTTCCAAAATTGGCGAGGCCTGCGCCGTTTGGTTGTGCAAGTGGGGGCGCGACGTTCTCGACGTTGAAGAGCGCACCCACGCCATCGGCGTCCTGGGCGTCGAGGAACACTTCGGCGGCATGCAGCTCGGCAGCGGGGACCGTACCGGCGAGAAGATTCAGGGCAGCACGACCGGCCTGTGCCTCGCCCCAGGCCCTAGTGCGACGCCCGTAAGGTCGCCATCTTCCTCGACTCCCACCCCGGTCGTCTTCCCGCCCGTCTTTTCCTTTGGCGGCCTTTCCGCCTCGTGGATCCGGGCCATCATCTCGTCGGACGCCTTCTTCGTAAAGAGCGAGCTCGAACGATACAAGGTCGCCCGCCGGGTCTACGAGCTGCGCCGAGCTCAGTTGGAAGCGCATCGTGTCGCAGATGGCCGGGCCTACGAGGACGACGAGGATCGGGAAGAGGCCGAAGAAGAGGACGAAGACGAGTTCGAGCGTACGTACGCTGCAGTCTACCACCCACCTCATGCGTCCTTCAGGCTGATGTCTTTCTCTGCTGTGCTCGCCTTCGCAACCAGGCCTCTTCTCGGGCGGGATTCTTTACGCCCACATGTCGTTCGACGAGCTGGCCTTCATCTCGCAGGACCTCTGCCCGTCAAGCGGCATGCCGTACGCACCGCTGCCCGTCCTGCAGACCTCGCTCTGGCAGCATCAGGAGCTTCAGTCAAGAATCCTCGCATCGGTCCCCTCCAGCGCGGTGTCTGGCCCGCTCTCGCCCGGCAGTGCTTCGAGCTCAAGTTCGGTCGACGGCGCCGAGGAGCTCGGCCTGGCCGAATCGGCGCTTGACATCACCAGGCGCATCGAGCGCGCTCGCCAGAAGGAGTATCGCCGGCTGCGTCGACGCAGCCGAAGCCTCAGCCGACCGACGGCCGCTGCTATGCCTACCAGCCTGCCCCCGACACCGTCGAAGGACAAGGGCAAGCAGAGGCAGAGCCAGCCAGACCCGCGGCCTGGTGCCTCAATTTCTTCGACGGCTTCGGCTGTGGCTGGACTTGGCACGGGCGGCGGGCTCGCCTCGCTCGAGTCGCGGCGATACTGGCCGGTCCCGGCGGACGACACGCACCGTCTCGGCGCCTGGGGCGGCTTCGTCGACCTTGCTGATCCAGAAGCAAGTCCGGTTAACACGCTCTCGCTCGCTGTGGCCGATCTCGGGCCGCGTGGTCCAGCCTCTCTGAACGGCGGCCCGCCAGCTGAGTCAGTCTCTGCTGCCGGTGTCCAGGCCTCGCTGGGAGCCGAGAACGAGGACACGTTCTTCGGCATCGGCTCCAAGGTACTGACGGGTGCTGAGGTCGCTGCCGGCCTCGCAAATGACGGCGCGACGGACGACGGGCCGACCTTCACCGGCTATGAGCCCTACCGCTGGGGTGTCGAATTCTTTGACGTCGGCCAGCTCAAGGAGAAGCAGCGGCTTTACTCAGAGACGCGCGCGTACGGCGGCAATACGTTCAACGTCTACGTACAGCAGGTGCGGCGCAAGGACAAGGGCCTCCAGTGCGGCCTGTACATCCACCGCCAGAGCCCGCACGAGCCGATTCCCCCGGCTTCGGCTCCGCCCGCGCGTCATGCTGTGACGAGCCTGGCAGCGCAGTCGACGTCACCCGAGCCCGGAAGCCCACAGTTCGGCGGTATGGGCGCACTGTTTGAGCCGGCCTCCTTCTCGTCCTCGACCGGAGGCTCGTCGCTCCTCGGCACGTCGCCAGTCCCGCTTTCGCGCACCTACTCAACTCTCAACCCATCTTCTGCCCACCCGTCTGCCCCGCCTCCAGCGACGGTCATCCCGACTACGTCTACGTCCCCGCCCGAGCGCGGGCCGGTCCTCGTCTTCCGCGACGCACGCAAGACTATCAAGCTGTGGTTCAGCCTCACCTGCTGCTCGAGCCTTGGCACGGCCCAGACTTGCTTTGCATCCGCGCCCGACCTGTTCCTCGGCTCCCAAAGCTGGGGCTTTCGCTCAAGCAGCCTGCGCTCGCAAGAGTACCTGTCGTCGGCCGAGGGAAATATCTTACCTGAGGAAGACACGCTCGTCTGGAGCGGCCACCTCGACGACGACCGCCTCAGGTGCTTACGCGTGACGGTGAGCCCTGCGCCTCTTCTGTTCAGCTTCAGGGCGAACCGCTCACTGAACGCTTTCGATCGACATGCGTCCCTTCTCACAGGTCGTTCTTGGCCTCGTCTAACACCCGAAGCCGCTCATTCTGCCGATGCCCTCCTCCATCCTCTGACGATCTTTCTCTACTTCTGCACGCTCCTGTACCGTTCGCTCGTCCACCGGCTGCCCGATCCGATCACATGGCCTAGCCCGTCGTCTCGTTCAAAGGTCATGAAAGTTCGTCTCGGTCATCAACTGCCTTCTCCTACACGCGGGCGCAGTCTCGCAGCGTTCGCTTACGCGTCGCGCCCTCGCCGACGTTGGCCAGCCAGCTGGCCGCCTTGGGGTTCCCGCCGGTCGTGGGAAAGACCCAGCCCTTGCCGCCTTGGAACGTCCCGCCGACAGCACCAGCGACCGGCCGCGTCTCTCCTCCTACCTGGCCGCCTGCGAGCGCTGCCGCTGTCGGCGCCGATTCGAGCAACTCGCGCGCGTCAAAGGCCGAATAGGCTCGATATGCCTTGATGTCGGCGTGATTCGACGTGTGGGCCTCGGCAGTGGATGTCTCGCCGAGCGTGCGAACCGTCGTCTCGTACAGCGACAGGTCCACAGGCTGCACGGCCAGGTAACAGTGTCAGCTCAGTCACGTCCGCAGTAGTTTCGCCAAAGTAAGATCATGCGACGCACCCTTCCGAGCGTGTCAGAGGAAAAGAGCTCGTCCTCGTGCGAAGCAGACCACCTGGATGCGGACGCTTGTCAGCAAGCGTGGAAGTCAGAGCGGTGTTATTGCGCGCGGACAGAACGTACCGGACGTATTCTTCGATCTCCCGACTGTCGAGGCGCGGCTCGAGGCTACGCGAGACGATGCGCGAGAGGTTCTCGAACTCTTGCTGCTCGCGGCGGTCCTCCTCGGAGCCTGCAGCATCCTTAATCTGCTTGCTCGGGGCGGACGCTTTGGGCTTGGAGGCCGATGACGTCGTCTCGGAGAGCTCATCGATGGGCCGGCTGGCGGCCTTCAGGTCCGTCGACATCCATCGGCGGACAGATTTGAGGCTGCCGACCCTGGGCAAGATGAATGTTCGCAAGTCGATCAGCGTCCTCACCCTCGACGCGTCTCGGATCGGCTCGAGCTCGACGTACCTGCGCGGTCCTGGCGTCTTCGGCTGGCGCGATTTGAAGGGGGAGACGTCTAGGTTGGTGCCAGTCTTGCTGCTGCGAGAGGTGAGAGACGCCGACCGGAAGCAAGGAGAGTCAAGGGCCAGGATGGATCAGCCCGATGACTCGAGGATGCAGAGAGCCGGGGACAGCGCCCACTTAGAGCCGAGGATGCGCATGGCGAAATGCCGATCAAAGCTCGTGAACAAGCGCGGACGGTAGTACTCAGTCCAGTAATCGCACGCCTGGGCGAGAGTGAGGCCGATCCGACGCTGGGCCTCCTTGAGGCTGACGACCTCGTCGAGATGCTCGGGCGTGTACCAGTCGCGGTACCCGCGCTTGGGCTCGGCCGACCACTTGAGCGCCAGCGACTTTTGCTCGTCGACTATGTTGAGGAATTGGTCGATCGAGGCCTGCTTCTCGGCATCTGGAAGTAGCGCGAGGCGCAGAGCGGCCGGCGACGAGTCAGTGCTTTGCGACGCAAGAGCGGCTGCTACAGATGCGGGAGGCAAGGACCGACCGAGCAGCGAGTTGGCGTAGTAGCGCTTGATGTTTTCGATCAGGTCGCGCGAGTGGCTGTTCCAGTGGGGCGAGCGCTGGTATGTGTCCCAGCGATTGACGAGGGCGCCGCCCGAGTACTGCAGCGCGAGCGTGTCGCCGTGGTCTTGGAACATCTACCGGGCGTGAAAGAGAGGGAGAAAGCATAGTTAGCCCTCTCTCGTTGCTAGCGCGCACGGAAGTGTCGAGATCTGGCAGAGACGCACACCGGTCATGAGGTCGGTCGCCACGCTTTCAAAATCCATCATCGGACTGGGAAGGATGCCGAGCGCATTGAGCTGGTGGCCGAGCGCCCGCTTTCCCATCGCGAATTGGGCCGCATTGGTCCGGTCGAGGCAGTCGACCTGGCAAAGGCAGACTTTATCAGCTGTATTGCGCCGGTACGCCAACGAACAGACGACGGGAGAGATTTACGCAATTTGTCCGGCAGATGCCGCGTTGCAGCTGCAGCGTCTCGCGGAAGGGCATCGTGCTGGAGGAGTACGACAGGGAGGCACCGACTTTGTCAGCTTGATCGCCCGGGACGCACACAGGTCGAAGACCGAAACTCACCCGTCCTCGCGCTTCATCCGGCCGCTGTGGAAGAAGCCGGTGAGCTGGATGCTCTCCTCGGCAATGTCGTCAAGGATGCCAACAACGTCCTGGTCTTTGCTGAGAAGGCCGACGGCCACAGAGAGACGAAGTCAGCCATGCGGCGCTGAGGACAGATCAGGCCGAGTGACCGAAAGACTCGCACCTCTTGGTAGCCCGCGACATGTCCCACGGGATGTAGATGAGCTTCTTGCCGTCGGGCAGGAACTGATTCAGATAGCCGATGCACTGGGTAAATTCCTCGAGCAATTTCATCTCGCGCGGGACGGCCTCCTTGGCCTTGATCAGGTTGAGGACGATGATCGGGCCGCCGTACGTCTCAAACAAGCTGTCAAAGTGGCGCGCGGCGGCCGAGAAGAACGGGTCGACGACGTTGACTTTGAGGACATGGGGTCGAGGGGAGTCAGCTTGAAAGATCTTCCTGACCAAAGAGGCCCAGATGAAATTCACGCACTCTCGATCGGTGGCCGGAACTGCGAGCCTCCTGGAGTCTGAGTCCAGAGTAGGGGAATGCTAAAGAGGACGGGGGCGGTTGTCAGACATATGTCCTCTGCCAAGACGAAGCAGCTGACCAAGATGCAGACGGATTCACCTGCCGCGGTATTGCACGAAGCTCGAGTAATTTGGGTTCGGCCACCTGGCGTCCTCTCCAGCTTCAGCGAAGCGCGGGAAGGGAGAGTGGAAAGGACTCGTCGAGGGTTCCGACACGATCCTGCGGCGAAGGCGCGAGTCAGTGGAGGATCAGATGGTAGCAGACGGAGCGCTACATGGGATGACAGGCGGGGAAATGACACACTGCTCGGTCTCGACCTCATTGGCGACATGCCCCTAAAGTTGGCGAAGGGAAGACAGTCAGCAACGGAGGAAGGACAGCAGAAAAGGACGAGCATGCACCCACCCATCGATTGGCGCCTCGCTTCAGGTACCGCGCGCCGGCGAAATAGCGGCTGCGCCGGCCAATCAGAGTGATGTAGACCGTCCGTCCAACGACGGCGAGCTCTGGTGAAGGTAGAGGCGTATGTCAGGGCGATCCAATGGGGAACCTAGGAAAGGCAAGCTTCATCAGGGAAGGATCGCGCGCACTGGCCTGGTCGACGAAACCGTGGATGATGGGCAGCACCCACGCCCCGCGGCCCCCTCCGTCGGCGCCGAGCGGCGGCTTCCAGCTGCCGCCGACCTCAGGCACCTGCGATTCAAGGTTGAAAGCCGGCTTGAGGAGCGAGTAGTTCCACATGTAGCGGTGCGAGATCTTGTGAAAGAGCGTCGCGTCGCCGCCGTCGCGCGCCGTCGAGGGAATGCGCGTGCCGGTCAGGTTGCACTGCAGCGTCGATGTCAGGTCATACGTGTACGAGAAGTAGAAGTTCTTCGACAGGTCGAGCTTTTGGAACGTGTTGAGTTGACTGCGCGTGAGGTGGAGAACCCGGAAAGGGGTGCTAGCTGTGTGAGCGAACGCGCAGAAAAGCGCTGAAAGGGACGAGCAGACTCATGACTGACCGGATCTCCTCTGCCGACCGCTCGTACCCCCCTTTGGAGACCGACATGAGAACGGTCTCATCGCAGTGGTAGATGTAGTGACCGCCGATGAGGGCGACGACGGATCGTTTGGTGATGAGGATCTGCGCGGCCGAACCGACGATGGAGAGCGACGCCTAGTCAGCACGACGATCGCAGAGGGATCGCCACAAAGGATGGACAGGGAGAGACCTGCCACAATTGAATACGAAACGTACCATGTACCAGCCGGCAGTGAAGCGGACGAAGCCAACGATGCCGTAGAAGACCATGACCTTCTCGAGCCCGCCCGTGCCCCGGTTGCCGTCCTCAATCATGCGCAGTAGGTCGCCCGCCTGGCGCTCGTTGTATACGGCCTGGTCTTCGATGACGTTGAGCTCGGGCGGTGGAGCATCAGGGCTCAAGGCAGGCGGCGGCGGAGAGCGGTCAATCTTGAGAACGCGCGTCAGGGGCGTCGACTGCGACGACGCGAGGATGTAGAACCACCTGCGAAAGGGGAGGGGGGGGGGGGCATGGCTTCAGTCTTATGAACACCGATCTTTGTCTCGAACAAGGCAAAGACAATTCTGAAGACGTCAAAGACGACCTACGAGCGGGTCTCGAAGAGCGTGTACTTGTTGAGCGGCAGGGGCACGTCTCCATCGCCCTCCTCGCCAGAGAACGGCCGACTCTTGGACGACGGCGGCGGCGGGGCAGCTGGCTGGGCCGTCCGCTCCTGGCCCGCCCTTGGCTCAGGAATTTGCCGTCGTCTGCTTCGAGATGTGCTCCTCGACCTTGGAACCGAGCTCGAGAGCGGCGGTGGTGGATGCTCGACAATGAGCTCGGGAGGAGGGGCGAGCGAGTCGACCGGAGCTGCTGGCTCGGGAGCCGGGGCCAGAGAGGTGGCGGCTGTTTCGGTCGCGGCGGACGAGGTTGAGCCAGAGTCGGACGCTGCCAACAGCGTCGGTGCGAGGATCGACTTGACTGGCGAGGCAGCAGTCGCAGCGGCGGCGTACGACAAGGGCAGCGTTGCGTGCGAGGATGGCGAGGTTGACGGGGTGGGCTGAGGATGCCCTTGCGCCCAGCTGTCCTCCAGCTCCGTCAAAGGCCCGTCCGCCTCAGCCATATCTGCAGCGAGGCCTTATCGGAGGGGCACGCAGACACTCTGACACGAGGCTTGACGCGGGGGCAAGGAGGAGACGCTGATGAGAGACTCGATGGGCGGCAGGTAGTTGCAGGTCGACGGCCAGCAGATGGCTAGTAGACGAGGCAGGCCTTGTCCGCCAACTCGCAGGCGGCGCGCAGCAGCCCTTGGTGCACATCGCGAGGAGGGCGAGGGGATGTCGGCCAGCCGTTTCCTCTGTAAAGGCCTGGCGTCGACAAGGTGGAGCACACAGGACAGTGTAGAGCGCTATGGAATGGCACGAGACCGGGAGAATGAGGGGTGATGGGCGAAAAATTCCCGACAGCGCCGTCGTGCGACAAGTCTCGTCCCCGCGCCCCTTCCCAATGACGCATCCTGATGACCCTGGTCGAGTCAAAGACAGGTCCACCCAGAGGCTGCACTAGGGGCGATGGATCCCGATCTAGTACGGCTTGCGTCGGATCGTGCGAAAGCGAGGCAGCCGGCGCGACGAAACGAGCCGAGAGGGTGTGGCGACACGCTTGTCTCCTGCCTCAGCGCTCGCAGCACTTCCTCACCGCGTCCTCCCCGACACGGGTCACATGTTCGGAAAAGTGCGACGTGATGGCCGCGTCGAGTGCCGCCCACTTGCCCAGTCGGTCGGACGGCTTGGGGTCGAGATCGATGACCTTGACCTCGGACGCCGCAGTCATGACTGGCGGCGGCGAGGACGACGGCGACGCGGGCTCGGAGGGTGCTGACGGAGGAAGAGGGATGCGAGCAATGATGGAGCAATCCTTGAGTGAGGCTGCGATCAGGAAGGCGATCAGGCACTGTTTGTCGTCCCAATTGGCCACGCGCCGGCCCTCGGCGAATGACAGTGAGAACTGAGCATACTCGTCCGGGCCGATCCGCATCGACAGGTTGTTGACCGCTGTCGGATCGAGCGAAGGCAGCGCGAGAAGACCTTCGACGTCGAGTGGGTCAAGGGTGGCCTGGAGCGAGGCGAGGCGAGCGAGGACGGTTGAGCGCTGTAGGGCCGGCAGGAGGTGGGTCGCAAGCAAAGAGGGAACGTTTGCGTTGTCCGACACCCCCAGAGCACGGCAGAGAGGCGAAGTCTGAAGCAATGGAGAACATCAGCGGACGATCTTCGCTGCAGCGCGACCGAAAGCAGACGAGAAGGGTGAAGACTCACGTCACTGGCGCGCACAACGACACCATTGACGAACAGGCGCAGGCTGTTGCCCTTGCCTTCCGTGTCGTCCATCCAGCCCTTCCACAATTCGCCGACAGCACGAGACATGCGAGCGTTGTCGCCCGAGTAGAGGTCGAGCGGACAGTAGTCGCCGGCGCTCGGAGGCGCGCCCGACGTGCTTGACGCATGGGCCGAGTCGAGCTTGAGCTGTCGGTGCATGCACGTCCGGCAGTAGATTGTCTTGAGGGTCCTGGTCGTCGATGAAAGATGAACCGGGGAGGGCAAGAAGCCCCACTTGGGCTGAAGAGCATGCCAGGAGGACGCAAAACATGGATCGGCAAGGCGTTCGTCAGGAGCGGAAGAAGGGGGGGGGTAGGGGCAAGAGACCGGCGGAGCCAACTCGGCTGGGGGGGGGGGGCAGACGCACCTTGATCTCGACAGCCAGCAGCTCGCCGACTTCATCTGCACTGCTGCGCCCGGTCAGGTCCGTGACGAGCATACCTCTTCTCGCTGCGGTGTCAAGCCCGCCCTTGGATCGCCTCAACGGCGGCCGGTGCGGCTCGGCTCGCTCGGCCAGCTCGCGCAGGAAGCCCTCGTCGAGCTTGAGCATCCGGCAGTCTGGCAGCAACTTTTCGCCGAGCAGCGGGCGTATGACTTCGTTCCAGAAGGCGAGATCAGCCGTGAAGTCTGAATCCGAGCTGCCTAGCGAGCCGACCGAGGTCCTCTTGCGCAGGCGAAGGACGTGCGAGGTGAAGTCAGCGTGCGGCGGGCCGGTGTAGCGGAAGACAACGTTGGCGCCCCCTTTGGTCCAGATCAAGTAGGTCAGCTTGCCGTGCTCAGACTGAGGCCAGCAGGAACAGCAGAGATTGAAGCCGACCTTCAGAGAGATAACTCCAATCGGCCGGCCTCGACATGCTGGCTGTTGGGAGACAGCTGAGGAGCGAGCCATCGCTCCAGCATCGCTCCTGCGCGGAGTTGTGCTGCTGCAGCTCAGCCCACCAGCTCGTTCCCCGACCCTGACTCTCATCCCATCCCTCCTCTCTACCCTGCCAGCCCTTTAGCTCCTCCCCAACATGGTCGTCAGTCCCTGCTCTTTGTATCAGCCTTTGTTACTCAACGGCCTGACCCTTCCCCCTCCCTCCCTCCCTCCCTCCCTCGACCACCGGCTGCCTCCCCCGAGCGCAGAAGCTCACCCTCCTCCTCAAGGCGACGATGGACAACGTAACGACACTCGAACCCCAGTCTGAGCAGCACGAATTCCATTTTCGCGTTCAGTGCTCAAGCTGCCACGAGGAGCATCCCAACACTGTCCCAGTGAACCAGCAGGTCCGTCTGGCCACTCGGCATTGACTGTCGGGCTTGAACGAGGTGCCAACTAGCGAGCTGCGTGCAGGGGAGCTGCGGCCCTCGCTCGTCCGGACACGAGCTGACTTTGAGCTGCATTCTCACCGTGGTCAACTGCAACAGGAGGAGCATGATATGTCGGGCTCGCGAGGATCCGCTTCTTTCGTCTGGCGGTGCTCGTTCTGCAAGGTGCGTTGCCTCTCGTCGGCTGGCGAGGGCAGCGGCTTCCCGCCGACCTCCTCTGCTCCCTCGCTCATCTCCACTTCAATCAGACAGCTGACTGCATGCCTTCCATGCAATCCTCCTCATAAAGCGCGAGTCGACGCTTTCCTTCCTCCCGCTCGTCATTCCTTCCTCGCTTCCCGGCTCATCAAAGGGAAAGAAGGCCAAGAATGCGGCCGCGCCGACGTCGACCGTGCCGGCGCCTATCATCGAGAGCGAGACTTGGACGCCGTTCCTGACGGTCGAGTGCCGCGGGCTCGAGACAGTCGGATTCGAGTGGGAGGTCCGTCTTCTGTCATTTCCCTCTGCTTGTTCGCGCGTACCCCATCGCTGACGCGCTCAGATTCCCCACAACAGGGTCAGTGGAAGGCTCAGGTTCCTGACTCAGACGCGAAGTTCGACTCGATCGAATTCGAGGACGGCCGGTGGGACGAGTACGACGAGGGGTCTGAGTTGCCCGTCTCGATCGAGGAGCTCGAGAGCAAGTGGGTCAAAGTGTGAGCGTCGGGCGCGGCGAGGTTTGAGGGTATCAGTCTGGCGGGTCGACGATGGCTGGATCTCAAGTCGGGTGTTCATTCGAGACGGCGCTAGCCAAAGGCAAGGAAGTAATGGACAAGAAAAGGGAGAGGAGGACGCTCTACGTGTTTAGGAGCTATCTAAGTAGCGCCCCGCCGAGAAAGGAGCGGAGAGGAGGGGAGAGGATGGAAGTAGAGGAGAAAGGTCGTCGAGTTCGTTTAAAGTGCGGAATCTACTTGCCCCTGCAGAGCCGTCCGGAGCAGACGGTCCCTGCCCGCCGCGATAGTAACCCTCGCCCCACCCCCTCAGCTCCAGGCACCTGGCTCACCTGCGATCTCTCCCACGGTCCGTCTAGCCATCGCCATCGACGTGCGCCAAAAGGAACAGCGCTCCAACGCCAGCGCGTCTTACTTGGCCTTGGCCTGGCTGAGCGTGTCGAGGCCGTCGACGCCAGAGTCACTGACAGCGCCACCCTTGTTGGGGAGGACCCCAATCATCTGGGCCTTGCCTCCGCGGTCCTTGTAGAAGACGCAGTCAGTGTTCTTGTCGACAAAGGCGCAGTCGCGATAGTTCTTGTACAGGTCGACGAGGAAGTTGCCGTGGCGGTACTGCAGAGGGGGCGAAGCAAACCGAAACCAAGCGTCAGCGGAGGATCCCTCGGTGAGCAGGGCAGGGCAAGAGGGGGGGGGCGAAGGATTGGAAAGGCGACGCACTTGATAGTGGGGGCCGAGGAACTCCTTGAGCGCCGCTGTCGCCTTCCACGCGTTGTAGTGGGGGATCTTGGACGAGACGTGGTGGGCGACGTGCGTCTCGCAGATGCCGTGCAGCATGACGGGCCCGACCCAGCCGAGGCAGCCGCGGTCAATTGTCGTGAGGGCGCCGCGGGGGAAGTTCCAAACGCTGTCCGAGTAGTGCGGGACGAGCGGCTGTATCGAGGACCAGGTCACAGATAAGGCTGCAGCTCGAGGGCAGAGGAGCGGAAGGGCAAGGAGAAACGCACGTCGGTGTGCTGGAGAAACGTGATCGACACAAGCCAGTGGTTGGTGTAAAGGTAGGGGATGAGGTAGAACTTGGTGACCTCGGCGAAGCCGCGCTGGTAGCCCCACGCGCCGAGGGCGAGGAACAGGAGGGCGATGCCGACGTCGGACGCGATGATCTGTCGGAAGTGGCGCTTGTCAAACATGATGGCGTTGGGATTGAAGTGGTTGGTGCCCTTTCGCGGGTAGTGCTTCTGGCCCGAGGCGTTGCGGATCAGGTAGGCCGGCCAGCCGATGAGCTGCTGGCCGATCAGGTTGCCGAGGACATACAGTGGAGCGTCACCAATGGCCTCTCGCAACTCGGCCTGGCGCTCAGCCGTCACGTTAAAGCCGTCGCGGTCCTCGCGCCCAGGGTCGAGGGCCGGGTAGCCCTGTGGGAGGCAAGGGCGGCGTGTACGCGTACCAGGTCAGCATCAAGAGATGCGGCTGTGCTGCGCGCGACAATTGAGGCGAGCAAAGGGGACGTACGTGCTCAGCGCGCGTGCGCGGGACGAAGACCTCGTCGCGACTGATGTGGCCGGTCGCAGCGTGGTGCCTACCGTGGGTGATGCGCCACGAGTGGTACGGGACGCCGAGCGCAGAGTGCAGGACCCAGCCAACGGCGTTGTTGATCGTCTTGCTCTCCGAAAAGCCCTGGTGGCCACACTCGTGTGCACAGACCCACAGACCCGTCATGGCCAACTTGAGGATCGACAAGAAGGCAGGCCACATTCAGCGACAAGTGGCGCAGCAGTCTCTGAGAATCGGGAGAGAAGGACGCACGCCGGTCCAAAACCAGTACAGGTTCCACAGCGCGAAGGACAGCGCTTTGGAACCGAAGTAGCCGAGACCGCTGAAGACAGGAAGACCGTACCGATGACGAAGGAGGAAGATATGTGAGTTTTGGAGCGTAGGAGCGACAGGCGCCGACCGACAGAAAGCCAAGACAGGACGAGCCACAGGGACGCACGCCAGCGAAACGATCTGCGGGATCTGCAGAGCGCAGGCGACAAAGACGCCGATGAAGAGGAAGTCCTGAGCGCTGCAGGCGAGAGGAAGAAGAGCGAGAGGTTGATCAGGCGAAGACGAGCCGAAGAGCGGGACAAGAAGGTGGAGGGATGCCAGGGAAGGGAAGCCGTCAGAACCGGCCTTGCGCGCGGGACCGGCAGGAAGGCGCCGGCAAGGAAGCAAGGCAGACGCACACGTAGACCGACGAGTGGAGAGCAGATCGCTCGAAGCACTCTTGTCTGAAGGGTGGAGCCAAGGAGGACATCAGAACAGAGGTCAGGCTCGGTCGGTGCCTGGGCAGCTGGCAGAAAGCGCTCTTGGCGGCACGTCTGATTGGCGGGCGCGGCGAGATCGTGCCGGGGCAGCGACAGGCCATCCTCCGACATCTTCGCCGCAGCAACGATAGCAAGAGCACGGCGTTGCAGACTTACGGGATTGCCTGCAATAGCCTGGAGTCGAGCGAGGCACGCAACAGAAAGAGAGACCGAGGAAAGGTCAGCCCTGCTGCCATCGCGAAGATCGGACGGGACTCGAGGTCCGAACGGAGGGAATGGATAGACTGCTTGACAGTGAAGTCGGGCACGATGAAGCGCGCAGACTCGGTGTGGGTCATGTCGGTCGTCTCGACCTCATCGAACTTGGCAGCCTGATTGGAGACAGACATGGTGTGTCGAGCGTTGAAGGAGGAGGGGCAGAGAGAAAACAGGTTGCAAGGTCGTCTTCCGATTGGGGCGAGCCAGGTGCGGCGGAGGGAGCGCGCGGAAGCCCTGCAAAAAAAGCCTCCGAAGGTGTCCGCCCAGCGCGCGGGGCTGGCCAACGCCGGCGTCCCAACCTCGACGACGACCAGCCGCACCCCTCCCGCCCTCTTTCCCCCCTCCTCCTCTCCCTTCTCTTCCTCCCCATCTGACTGGCCATGGGCTTCCTCAACGGACTCAACGGCTCGGCACCTGCCATGGCGCCTATCGACGTGCGTTTGTCTAGCGTTGGCTCTGGCGCCTGAGTCCCACACCGCGCGAGAGCCGACAAGCCTGACTCGTCCTTCCTTCCTCCTCTCCTTTGCCCGCGGCCGACCTCGTCCCTGGCCTGCCTGGCTTTTCCTCCTTTATCAACGTCCTCGCCTTCGCAGCCCTCGGCCCTCAGGATCACCCCGCACCCCAAGCCGACGACGCTGCCTGAAGGCCCGTTGGCGTGGGGTGCGACCTTCTCGGACCACATGCTCACCATCAAGCACGTCCCTGGCAAGGGCTGGCAGGCACCTGAGATCAAGCCGTTCGCCAACCTCGAGCTCCACCCGGCCTCGGCCGTCCTGCACTACGCGCCGTGCCTGTTTGAGGGTGCGTGTCGTCTTCAATCAGCCCTCCAGCTGCCTGGGACGATCGTTGCGAGCTGTGAGGTCGAGGCGCTGACACTCAGAACGTGTTCCCGACCGGCCGACTGCGCACCCATTGCTACCTTCTGCTACGACACCCTGTAACCGCCCCCTTCCTTTCCACAGGCATGAAGGCGTACAAGCCTGAGGGCGGCGAGCCGGCTCTGTTCAGGCCCGACATGAACATGGCGCGCATGAACCGCTCTGCTGCTCGCATCGGCCTGCCCGTGCGTCCGCCCTACGCCTTCGACCTCCGCTCCTCACCGCCTGTGGCCCGTTTGACGCCCCCCTGCCCGCGCAGACCTTCGACGACGAGGCTCTGATCTCGCTCATCCAGACGCTCGTCAAGCTCGACGAGAAGTTCATCCCGCCCCCGCCCTACTCGTCCGTTCCCTTCACTTGGCTCGTCAGAGCTGGCCTCACATGTCCGAGCGAGCTGGCGCTCACCCTTCACTCCTTCTCGGCGACCGTCTCTGCAACCTTTGTAGCCTCTACATCCGGCCGACGATGATTGGCACCCGACCCGCCCTCGGCGTCGGCGCGTCGGACGACTGCCTGCTGTACGTCATCATGTCGCCCGTCGGCCCGTTCTTCCCCGAGGGCTTCAAGCCCGTCTCGCTGCTCGCGACCGTCGACGACGTTCGATCGTGGCCCGGAGGTGTGTCGCTGTTTGCTACTTGTGCAGTCCGCCTGACTGGCGCCTCGAGAACTGACGCCCCGCGTTATGCTTTGAGCGCAACAGGAACCGGCCAGTACAAGCTTGGTGCCAACTACTCGCCGTGCTTTGTCCCGCAGAAGAAAGCGCAGGAGCTTGGCTACCAGCAGAACCTCTGGATCCTTGGCTCGACCGTGACCGAGTGCGGCCAGATGAACATGTTCGTCTCCTACAAGGATGAGACAGGAGGTGCGTCCTTTCTCTTCTTTTTCTCTTGCACCTGGTGCAGCTGCCTTGCAGCGGGCTGACGACCGAGCATGCTCCACGGCTCGCCTCAAATTTAGCGACCCAACTCATTACGCCTCCGCTCAACGGCCAGATCCTGCCTGGCGTGACGCGCGACTCGCTCCTAGCGCTCGCGCGTGCGCACGGCTCGTCGAAGATGGTCCTCGCCGGCCTCCCAGAGGGGCTCATCGTCGAGGAGCGCGAGTTTACGCTCGAGGACCTCAAGGCGTGGTCGGCCTCCGGTGCGCTGCTCGAGTGCTTCGGTGCGGGTACTGCGGCCGTCATCTCGCCTGTCTGCAGGTGCGTTGCATGCTCTCCTGCCTTCGTCTGCGCCCTTCGAGCGTAGAAAGACTGACGGGCGCCCGGCTCGCTCAACCCAGGATCGGCATCCCGGACGCAGAGGGCAAGGTCGTCGACATCCACATTCCCGTCGGGGACTCTGGCCTCGGACCCATTGCCGAGGGCCTTCACCGGCGCATGACGGCGATCCAGACGGGCGAGCAGGACGGCCCGGCTGGGTGGAAGGTGTTGTGCAAGTGAAGGGGGCAGCTCACGGTCGCTCCCGTATAGACACATTGCTTGACCCTATTAGACATGACTGAACCTCTGCTATTGCCGACGGCGGGCCTGAGCGATGCGAGTGCGCGCCGCTTGCGGTCCGGGGCGCTCGCAGTAGTAATCACGGCGTCGAGCGCGAGTCGTCAACAAGTCGTTCGACCTGCTTCAGGGTGCTGCGCGCCGCCCCAATTTCCGCAGCAGGACTTTGCTGGCCCGTCCCTCCTTTCCTCTCTTCCGCTTGCACCAGGACAACTGTCCCAGAGGACGTCGTCGCTGTCGAACAGGGGTCTCACCGCTCTGAATCACTCGCAGCTCACCAGCGGCCGGCGACGGCAAAGCGTACCGGGCAGGTTGAGCCCCCCGACGTCGGACGTTCTCTTGCTTGGAAGGTGCGCGTCATCGACGTCGCCTTTGGCCGCGTCGCCGTCGGACCTTTCGACTCCTTCCCCCAACGCCTTCCCTCGTACTCGTCTAGCAGCAGCCCAAGCCCTTCTCTGCTTTTTTTTCGGCTGCAAACGGGGTATCCGCCCCCTCTTCCTCAGCTTCCCTCCATGTCGCCTCCTAAACGACTGTTCGACGACCCGGACGTCAAACTCGACCTCGACGGGCCCGGCTGCAACCCTACCCGCCTCCCGCTCTGGGACTTCCACACCCTCTGCCAGCTCGCAGGCTGCACAATCATCGGCTGCCTGGCACGAATCGGCATTGTTGCCCTGTTCACGGGTTCGGACCAAAGTGCCGCGCCCGTCTTCTGGACACAGGCGCTCGGCAACTTCATCTTTGTGCGTCAAGAAATGATCCGCAGAGCTAGCTCTTCGACAACTTGCTCTCGCACGCACTGACGCCGGCCCACGCTTCGCTCTCTCGACCGTCTTGTATTCCCAGGGCCTGGTCGTACATCGTTGCGAGGACGTCATTGGCTACGCACCTGCGCTCTACGTTGCTTTGCGTGTCGGTGAGTCGCCGACGGCTCAGGACCGCTCGCTGCAGGCGTCGCCTGCCTGCACCCGCTGACGCCCGTTGAACTGCCTCTCTTCCGGCCTCACTCAGGCCTTGCCGGGTCGATTGCCACCTTTGCGTCGTGGGAGGGCCAGAGCTTTCAAGCCGTCAGCGGCTTCAAGGACCCGTCGCGTTCTTGGCTGCACAACGTACGTCATCACGAGCCTGTCCAAATCGTTCGCCGCACCGACAAGGCAGAGCTGCAGCTCACATTTGGCCTGCGAGCGGTCCCTCCCTCTCCCCAGTCAACCGATTTTGTCTCGCAGGTGCTCGTCACGCTGGCTATCGCCTTCTTCTCGCTGCGGCTCGGCGGCCACGTCCACTCGCACTTTCCGTTCGAGCCAATCAAGCACGGCATGCGACCGTTGACACGGCGCCTGTTGTCGACGATCTCGCTTCTCATGTGGCTCGCCGTGCTTCTTACGTTTGTCCTCACGCCCTACTCGTGGAGAACCGGCCGACGCGTCTCGCTCTCGCTTGTGATCGCCCCGCCGGCTACTTGGATCCGCTGGTGGCTCGCGGCAACGCTCAACCCGCGCAGCCCGCCCTGGATCAAGTGGGGGACGTACCTGTCCAACATGGTGTCGACGTGCATCCTCGCAACCGCAACTCTGCTGCAGTACCTACTGCCTTCGGCCCACAGCTCGCTCATCCAGTGCCAGGGCCTCCAGGCGCTATCGGACGGCTTCTGCGGCTGCCTGTCGACGATCCCGGCGTTTCTGCAGCACGCGGAGATCATGGACAAGCGCGAGACGCGCCGCTGGTACGCATGGACGTACCTCATCGGCATGTACGTCAGTGGCCTACTCTGCGTCATTCTCATCCTCGGCGTCGGCTGGTGGTCGCACGACGGCGACATAGGCACAGGATGCGTGTACTAGCGCGCAGTCGCGCACGAGCCGAACCGTCTCTCCTCGTCTCTCCCTCACCCCTCGCGCCTAGATCTGATACCTATCTGTACCACTGGATACATGCCGGCTACGGTGACTTTGTATCATAATCAGACGACGGCGCGCGAGCGCGTCGCGCAGGTGTGTCGGCTGCCGCGCGACGGCTGGGCAAGTCCGCTGCCCTTCGCGCGTCTTGCGCCGCCGTCGAGCGCGAGATCTTGCTCTGCTGACCCCCCGCCCGCACACGACTCTGCCTGGTCGAGAGGCAGAACAAGAGTCCTTCCTTGGAATCGCAATGTATCCTGTGCTGGGCTCCCGAAGTGAACTTCGAGGGAGACAAGGTAGAAGGGTCGTCGACTTGAGAGCAAGGGGATCGACCGGCCGCAGCTGTCATAGCGGCGGCGGGCGCGAGAGCGGCTGCTCTCCTGCCCTACCTCTTGCCCCCCAACCCTCACCCGGACATCGGCTCTCCAACTCCCTCACTCTTGCATTGCGTACCTCAGACAGCTGCCCCAAGATGGCCGCCCTCCAGTCCCTGATCGATATGGTGCGTCTCTGTCCAAGTCTGAAGCCGGTGGTCGAGATGCCCGTACGAGATGCAGCTGATCCTGTCCTGGCGGCGTCGCGTGCGGGTCCGACGACCTCCAGGGAGCGACGGCAGCGACGGCTCGAGAAGCTCTCAGACGGACCAAGGGTGATCTGATGGAGGCTGCCGTTCGTCCGACCTTTCCTTTCTCCCTAACTCTCTGAACGCGCTGAGCCTGGTGGCGCATCGCTGATCCCAAGTTCGAGAGTTGGTCGGATCCGCAGGAGCTCGTGTTCTCGGGCGAGCTCGACGGTGTCGAGGACGAGCCGACGGCCGGCGAGGCGCAGTGTGTCGAGAGTGGGCCGTCTGGGGGTCGACAGAGTCTACCGGTGCGTCTCTCTTCGCTGTCCTTACTGGCCCACGCTCAAGTGGGCAGCCTATCCCCTGCTCTAGGGCTGCGGCGGAGCTGACGCCCTTGGCCTGCTGTTGGCCTTCCCTCACGTCCCCGCTCAGACCCCCGCACCGGACGATGATGATGACGACGACATGGACGTCGACGAGCGACAAGAGTCGAGCGAGCAGGAAGACAGTGAAGCGGGCTTGACCGAGGACGACGATGACGACGGCGGGTTCCCGAGTGACATCGACTCATACGACGAGGGTGCGTGCAGCTCAGGATCCCTTCCCCCAGCTCAGCGTGCGTGCTGACCCCTTCTTCCTACCTCCGTTGACCCCACAGAGGACTTCAATCCGCAAGGCCCTGAGATCACTGGCGCCGAGGACCCCTACTCTGGCATCTTCTTCTCGACCTCACGGCGCGAGGAGGTCATCGAGGTTTTGCCCCCGCGGGCCGATGCCACCCTCGACGGCGCGCACGAGGTCCTCTCGTTTGGCGAGTGGATGAGCGGCTGCCCTGAGAAGGGCGAGCAGGACTTCCTCTTCAACCTTTGGCGGGACGTGACCGAGTTCCCCGTCGTCTGCTCGTGTGGGTGGAAGCGAGAGCGGACCCCGGCCGACTTCTACACGCTGATGGTGCGTTCCCGCCCGCTGCTTTCATCGCCCGAGCCCAAATGACCTTCGCCGCTCAATCTGACCACAGCACACCTTGCTCCGATTCCTCGCAGTCTACCTTCCCAGAGTACCTCGCCAAGGTCGCCCACGACGTCCACCTCAAGTGCCCGTCGTGCGACCGTCGCATCTGTCTCGCCTGCGGAGAGGATGATATCGGCAACGGTGGCAGCTTCGATGCCGAGGGTGTCGACAAGGGCAAGGGAAAGGGCAAGGCGGTGTCCAAGGGCCAGGCCAGCCTGTTCCACTGCGCCAAGCTACAGGGCGTTGTGCTCGGGGTCGGTGCGTCCCTCGATTTCTCCGCGTTCCTCCTCCAGTCCGGACGCGCGCCAAAGGCTGACCTGCCTGATCTGCGTCTCTTTCAGGCTTGATCATGATCTCGCGTCTGTTCGCCAGATCGTGGGGGGTGCTCGACTACAGTACTCCCACCGCGTTCCTCGACGACGTTTCGGCTTCCAATTCGACGGACGACAAGCCCAAGACCAAGAAGCGCAAGCCCAACGCCGCAAGCGAGTCACCGTCGCCATACAATGCCTACGGCAAAGGTAAGGTGGCCCCGGGTGGTACTGGATACTCTGGTGCCGCTGTTGAAGATGTGCGTCCATGCTTGTCTTGCATTTCTCGTGCCGTCGCTCTCGCTCGGCGCTGACGAAAAGTGCCGCCTGCTGCATCACCTCTGCCGCAGCGTACTGGTCAGAAGAAGGCGCTCGAGCTCCAGCAAGAGCGCGACACGACGCTTGCCCAGCTATTGATGCAGGTGCGCGAGTTTTTGCCGAACCTGCGACGCGAGGGCGGCGGCAAGACGAGCGATTATCTGCCTCATCCCACGACTTTGACCAACGTCCGCCGCCGGTTCAACACGGTCCTGAGCCGGCTGCTGAAGAACGACTGTGCGTGTCTTCTTGGTCCGCCTCACGACTCAGCCTGCGCGCCCTATTGACTGCCGTCAATGCTTGCACCTCCAGCCCTGACCGACATGACCATCCGATCGGAGCTCTACTTCGAAGTGTTTGCCTGGCTCTTCGTGCGTGCTTCTTGCCCCCTCCTCTTTCACCTCCTTGCTGTAAAATCTGACGCTGCGGTCGCTTTCATCTCCTTCATCCAACGACAGACCCTTTCGAATCACGACGCTCTGTCGGCCGGTATTGCCATGCCGCAGATGCTGCGCGTGTCGGCGACCGCGCGCGTGCCGCAGGGCAAGTCGATCGCGCGTGAGCGGGTCGTCGTCTACGAGGGTGCCGAGTCGCCGCGCGTTGCGCTCGAGAACATCGTCATCCAGGCCTCAGCTGCGGTCAAGGGCATGGAACAGACGGCGGCCGTGCCGGTCGAGGGCGAGGAGGCCGAGGAGGTGCCCGTCGACGCCGAGTACGAGAAGGTCAAGGACTTTTGCCAGCAGATCATCAAGACCAGCGAGGACATCGACCGAGCGCTCACCGACCAGAAGGGTGCGTCGTCTCCCTCATCATTTCAGGCCCCCGGCCCTCCTCCTGCTGACTTTCATGCTATGCAACCCTCCCAACCAGGCGAGGACTTTGTCCAGCGCCTGCACACGTCGTTGCCGCACATCCCCGGCACGTCAACGTCGGCCTCGGCGTTGCGCCGAACGGTCGATAGCGGCAGCACCAACGAGGAGACGCGCGCCGCGTACGAAGAGTGGGCCAAGGGCTGCCGTTTTGAGTACGGTGACCTTCGCGTCCCGCAGGCGAAGGACTCGGACAAGCCAGTCGCGTACCGACAGTGCGTCACCCCTCCACCATACCTCGATCCCCCTTAGGTCCCTGCTCACCCGCTTCGCGCCTTCTTCCGTATCAGTGCCTTCACGGCCGACGTTGTCGCTCTCTCCGGCAACAACCGTGCGTTCCCTTCAGACCTTGCTTCCACTATTCCACGCGAAAGCTGACGACCCTCTTCAATATGTCCTGCCTGCAGTCCCCAAGCGCTCACTGGCTATCGCAAAGGAGCTTGCGACGCTCGCTACCAACATCCCGGTCGCATTCGATGGGTCCATCTTCTTGCGCGTTGACGAAGAGCGAGTCGACGTCATCAAGGTTCGTCGCGAGGCCGTCTGCTCTCCTGTTTCTTTGATTCCTCTAATCAGCGCCGATCTGACGTGCGATCAATTGGTCTGCAGGCCCTTATCATTGGACCGGCCGATACGCCCTACGCCAACGGCTGCTTCCTCTTTGACATCTTCCTGCCGATGAGGTGAGCCGCCGTTTCCTATGTCTCCCCCCCCCCCCCCTTCTCTGCCCCTCTCGTCTCGTCAGTTAAATGACTGACTCGTTGATGGTTTTCTTCCGCAGCTACAACTCGAGCCCGCCCAAAGTCAAGACAATGACGACTAACGGCGGCACGTTTCGCCTCAATCCCAACCTCTACGTGCGTGCTATCGTGTCTGAGAGGACCCAGCGAGGTGCTGATACCTCGCACCGTCTTTCTTTCGGACCACGCAGGCCGAGGGCAAAGTCTGCCTGTCCCTGCTCGGCACCTGGTCCGGCCCTGGCTGGATCATTGGCACCTCAACACTCCTCCAGGTTCTCATCTCGATCCAGGCCATGATCCTCAACGACGAGCCCTACCTCAACGAGCCCGGGTGGTCGTCGCAGGCCGGCACTGCCCAGTCCAAGGCGTACAGCGCCAATGTCCGCCGCATGGTTGTCGCCGACGCCTTGCTCAACAATCTCAAGAACCCGCCTTACCCCTGTTCGTCCCTTTCGTCCATTGCCGAAGCGAATCGCCCTCTGACTTGCAAGCCGACCAATATACATCCTTCGCATGTCGCGCAGTCGAGGACGTCGTCCGCACGCACTTCAAGCTCAAGTCGAAGGTGATCAAGGCTCAGCTCGACAGCTGGCTTGCCGAGGACGACCGCCGTACGTCTTTTCAGCCCTCTCTGGAAGTGTCGGCGCTGACTCCTCCTTCCTATGTCCTCGTGCACAGGCCGCACCTCGGGTCAGAACATGGGTAACTACACCGACGGCGGCAACGCGATGGGTGCGTCCCAGCCTCTCCACACTTTTCGGGCTTTCTTGCCTATCCGCTGACGCTTGCACGTCTGCTCTGGCACCCCCTTCCAGCGGCGCACGTCAGCGAGCTCAAGAAGCTGCTCGGCAAGCTGGAGCGAGGCGAGCCCATCACCACGGCCGACGCCGCGCCGGCGGCAGCTTCGCCATCGGCCTCGACCCAGCCCGGCGACGTCGACCTCGACTGAGCCGCACCTCTCTTCCCCCTAATTCGCTCCTCTCCGCGGTCCGTCGCGTGCGCGCAATTCCTTGTCGTCCTTCCTCCACCCACTGTAACTGTAGATCCCCTGCAGCCCTCGTCATGATCCTAACGCGCAGATGGACTGACTACCCTCACCTCTTGAAGAAAGCGAATCATCCGAGATCGAGACGGGGACAGCGAGAGAGGTGGGGTGGGGTAAGGGAGTGCCGGCCGGCGTCGCGCAGACGCTCCCGAGACGTGCAGCCGTCGCGATTGGGGCTGTCGACTCGCCCGTCGCGAAGGCAACAGTTTCGCCTAAGCGACTGGTTTGCCCCATCCCCACCATCGTCTTGCCCCCGGCTTGGTCTCCGGTGCGGTCGCCTCGTCGTCGCCTGGCCGGGTCGTCGCCGCCTCGTTCGTCAGCGCATCGACGACGCCCTGGCCGCCTGCCGCTTTGGAGAACATCTCGCGCAGCGTCGACGAGACGCTCCGGCCGTGGCGATCCTGCAGGTCGGCCAGCTCGGCCTCGAGCGTCGCGACCTGTGCGTTGAGCGCGAGCAGCTCACGCTCGGACGACAGCGTCAAGCGGAGCAGTTGGAGCGCCTAAGGAGGAGCGTTCGCGTGGGTTTCGGTCGATTCGAGAGACGATGGCACCCCATGCGAGCACGGAGCGAGGCGAGCGAGGAGAAGCAGGTGCAGGCATGTCAGGTCTCGCTCCCTCGAGCGCGAGGGGTGAAGGGACCTCGAAAGCAAAGCAGGAGGGCAAGTCGCACCATGTAGACGGTCATGCCGATCGCAATGGCAGGCAGGGCAGCCGGGACGAGCTCGCGGTACCACTGCTTGTGCTTGTTGGTCTTTGGCGGCTCCCGGTAGCCTGCACCGCTACTGCTGCTACTTCCGCCTGCGTTTGACGAGGATCCGGTGTGCAGCGACGACGACGAGCTGGTAGGCAGGAAGCGGCGCTGGAAGAGGGCCGCTAGGACGGGCGTATGACGAGGACCGCGGGCGGCGAGGGCGGCGAGCGACGTCGAGGGACGTAGGGACGACATCGGCTGCTTCAAACTTCTTCGCTTTTTCCTTGTATGTTTTGAGCGATGCAGAGGAGGGACTGTTCTTGGACCCTGCAGCGAGCCAGGGCGAGGGGTGCGATGGGTCAAGGCGAATGAGGGAGCAGGTCGGGCGTGGTCGTGGTCGGGCGAATGGTGGCCGGCCCAGCTCTACCGGCTTCCCTCTCGGCCCCTTGTCTGCTGTCGTCCGACCATCACTTCCCTCCCTTCCTTCTTCCCTCCCGCCCTCCCTTGGGACCCGTGCAGAGCCCTCCGATGTCGACTGCTGAAGAGATCAAGGGTACATTCATCCGAGCCTGCCGGGTTGAATCCCATCCGGGTGCTGACCCAACCACTCCACCCCTTCTCTGGCTGCGTGCACAGGCGCGAAGCGGCAGCTGGCGATCAAGACGGGGGTCCTCAAGCGGTGCGGAATCATTCCCTCACTGCGCTGTTGAGCTGCATCGACATGCTGAAGCCAGTCTCCTGCCTTTTACCCTGGCGCAGGTTGTCCGCCGAGGTCAAGTCGTATGTCAAGGAGGCGGATGAGCAGCGGGCGACGGCCGAGCGGCTCGCCGGCAAGGAGGGCGCCGACCAGTGGGACGTGCAGAATGCCGTCTGTCCTCCCCTCGCCTTTGCCCTGCCCTGTCCTCTCTCTCTCTCTTCGTCGAGCTGACCATTTTTTGCGATTTCCTTCCCTCCCCTCCGCTTGACGCGCGCAGAACAAGGTCCTCGCCGACTGCGAGCAGATGATTGAGCCGTCGAGACGCCGGGCGCGCGAGGCCCGGCACCAGCTTACCGACCTGCTCGTCCGTCCCACCCACTCCATCCCTACGTGACGTTTTCTCGTTCGCGATGAAGGTCTGACCTTGCGCCCTCCCTCGCTCCCTCTCCAGGCCGTGTCCCAGTCGGAGCCCGAGCTGCTCGAGTCGGACGAGTACAAGAAGGCCCAGGAGATCCTCGCGCAGGACTCGACGTAAGGCGTCGCGTGACGCGCTCGGAGGAAGGACGCTTCCGAGAAGCCCAGTGCGAGGCTTCAGAGGAGGCCGGACCGCTAGAACGGTGAACGACCGTAATGCGCATGCTCGTGCCTTGGACGACGTCGCTCTGGTGCGGCGGGGTAGGACACGGGCGCGCGGTGGGTTCGCGCAGCGCAGCAAGCCTTGTCGGCCGGGCCGGCTCAGTCTGTCCTTGCCCTTGATTGGAAGTTGTCGGATGCGTCGAGCACTTTCGCGGCGAGCACCTCGCTTCTTGCGCTCGTAGAGACTTCCTGAGCTCTCAACAGGGCCGAGGTATCGATGGACGGGCGCGCACGGCCGTCTAAAGTGGGAAGGCACGGGCCGCCTCTCCGAGCGAGCGCAAAACCGAGGGACGCGCTCTCGATCTCTTTTGGCCTGCCACCCATCACCGCCTCTCGTCGGTCGCCAGGTGGGGACCTTCGTTTCCTTTCCCTCCCAGCTGGCCTGAACCCAGACGCTGCCTCCCGCCTGCGGTGTCAGTGCTGACCTCCTCGTTCGCCTCCCCGCACAGATCTCCCTTCCCACCACCAACCAGCTCGCACCAATCGCCAAGGCTGTCCGCTTGCTTACCTCGGTCAGACTCGCCTCTCTAAAAGTTCTCGCTCCGTTTGCCTCTCTCCGGCCGTTCAGGTGAGCACTGCCCTTCGTGTCTTCTAGCTTGATGCCCTGGACCGAGTGCTTATTCTCAACTGACCCCCCCCCCTAAAACTCCGACGCTTGGACCCTGTCCCACCTTTCGACCATCTTCCTCCCTCCACCCTTCAACATCAGCCCTTCCGGATACTGTCGCAATGCAGAGGATTCCTTTCGAGATTCAGCTGCAGATCATTCAAGCCGCGACAGAGGACGAGATCTGGTGCGATGCCCGGGAAGACAACGTGCGCGGCCTCGTCGCGCGCAACGGGACGCTCGCTCGTTGCCGCGCGGTCTGCTCGGCTTGGGACGTGAGTTAGGCTCCATGCCTTCGTCTCTGCTCCGCTTGCCACGAGATCTCTTCCCTGACCGGTCATACTTTGTGGCTACTTTGCAGGACTTTGCCAAGTCGAAGCTTTTCGCACACCCTGTCCTGCTCGACTTTGACGCCGTCGAATCGTTCCTCCGGCTGATTGATGACCGCACGACGCGACGGTCCATCTGCCCGCTCGTCCGCTGCATTACCACGACTCCCGAAGACTGCTCCGACTTCTTGCTGCCGGACCTGTCATGCTTCCCCAATCTGAAGTCGCTCGACGGCTTCGACTGGCCATTCGACGCCGCGCACAGGCCCCTTCGAGGCGTCCAGCTCGAGCATCTCGGCCTATTTCTCCTAGACGATGACTTGAGCTGGTCGTCCGAGGTCATTCCGCAGCTCTCCGACATCTCATCTCTGAGTCTGAGCGGAGGAGGAGCCGGCCTGACGTCAACGATCGACTCCAACATCCTCGTCTACCTGTCCTGCTTGCGCCACCTCCGGATCTCGCTGTCGGACCCCGAAGACCTGGAGGACGTCGAGGACGCCCTGATACAAGGGCTGGAGATCGTAGGCCGACAGCTGGAGACGTTTCAGCTCACAGTCGAGTCGAGCGCTTCGGCCACTGCCGCCTACATGGTCTCGCCCGCCCTGGTCGCGCTAGTGCCACACGTCCACTCGTTGTCCCTATATGGTGACCACGGCTTCACCGACCCCTGCGTGTTCCTCCCCAACCTCCGCCGCCTGTACTTCGGCCACCACCCGAACTGGGTACCAGGCGACGACGGTTTCCTTCAATGGCCGCCGGGCCGCGACACGTCCAACCTGACGCACCGGCTCCTGATGGTGCCGTTCCTGCCCAAGACCGGCCGCCGGCAGCCGGCGCACCCCGAGGTCCCGGCTCTGCGCGAGGTCGGCCTTCAAGCGCTCGACTTTTCGTTCGCGTTCAGTCGCACGAGTCTCGCCATCCTGCAGGCGGCGAAGGTGCTCAAGTCCAAGAACATGCGCCTGCTCGACCGCCACGGGCGCGCGCACCCCTGCGTATAGGTCACCTCAACCCGCTCAGTACATCGGCTGCATGTCGTCGCCGTGTTTCGGAACTATGCCATCGTCTTTCGTTGCGCCTCCTTCACGACTTAAATGCACGCGTCAATCGTAGTCTCGCCCGCCCGACCTTTCCAGCACTTGCCACCCATCATTGATCATGCCTTTCCTTATCTCGTTGACGGGATGCCGGAGCGACCTTGCAAGCGCCCCAGCCGAGCGCAGATTGGGCATCAGAGGCATGATGATCGATCATCGCGCCTGCAGCACCCACCTCCCGCCATACCACACCTCCTTGCGCTTGATGACACTGAGCTCAATGCCCTTGGCACCGACGCCGGAACCGCCGTCCACGCCGGCAAAGTGAAAGCGCGGGATGACGAACGTCTCTCGCTCCTCGCCCTCCTTCGAACCGACGAGCTTGGACGCACTCGCCGAGCCGCGCATCTTTGGCGTCTCGAGCGGCTTAGAGAATGAAAGGAACTGTGGCGGGGCGAGAGATGGGAGCCATGCTGGGTTGATTTTGGTGACGCCTTTGAAGGTCGCGAAGGGGGAGAGCGCAGCGCAATATTAGGTCAGCGACAAGGGCCGCAGAGAAGCAGCGAGCACGATTGACGCACTTTTCATCCAGGCCTGGCTTGTGCGGACGATGTCGCCCCAGACGACCCACTCTGGCGGCTCGCTGTGGAACATGACCGAGCTCGGGTGGATGAAGACGTCCTCGTCGACGCCCATGGCCCGGTAGGGCACGCCGCGCGTCGAGCTGAACTTGGCGCCGGCGGTCTTGGAGGCCGGATCGAGCAAGTCCTTGCGGACGGCGAGTTGGTCGATAAATGCCGACGCCAGCAGCTGCCGCAGGACCTTGAGTTGCGTCGAGTTGGGCGGCTCGAGCATCGGGTTGAAGAGCGGGCCCTCGGGTGCCTTGCGCGGGGCGGGCACGACCTTGCTGCTCTTGCTCTTGGCAGGCGCAGGAAGTGGGACCGGCGCGAGATTGGTGGAGGCAATGTTGGAGATCTGGGCCCGCAGCTTGTGGATCTCTTGCATGGCCTGACGGGAGGAACACAATCATCAGGGTCAGGTTCAGAGAGCATGCGCACGTTCTTGGCTGACACACGCTGAGCGAGGGCAACGTACCTTGGGCCGGACGTAATTTTTCGCGCAGAAGCGCTCACCCGTCCCGTCGTACTCGTACGCGCCGACGACGGCCAACATGCGGAACATATCGCTCGCACCGTCGCCGAGGGCGTTGTAGACCTGGGAGGTAGGTCAGGTGGTCAGGTAAGCACAACGGTCTCGACACATGAGCGCAAGTCAGCTGATCACGCACCGCCTGAGACTGGAAGAAGGCCTTGCGCTTCTGCCGGAGCTCCTCCTTCTGCCTTAACTCTGCGCTTCGGATGTGGCTGATCTCCGCGCGGCGGTCGCCAATAAAGTCATCGGCGTTGAGGTCCTCGTCCTCCTCGGCGCCGAGAGCCTGCTCGCGCAGGAAGGGGTCGCCGACGGCCAGCACGGCTACCGTCGCGATGACGTACGGCAGGCAGCCGTGCTGTTGACCGGAGACGAGCATCTTGGCGAAGCGGGGCGAGACCGGGAACGTCGACATGGCGCGGCCGAGCTCGGTGATCTTGCCGCCGACGGTGCCCTGCTTGCCGGAGGTCGTCTTGACCGATGCCCCTGCCTCGAGCGCGCCGAGCAGGGTCAGGACCTTCTCAGCCTTCGCAAGGCTGGTCCGGTCCGGCGGTGTTGGGAAGGGAAAGTTGATGACCGCGTCGATGTTCATGCTCTTCATCTGGAGGACGATGCCTTCGATGGGCATGCGTAGGATCTCGGGCTCTGCGAACTTCTCGAAGTAGTTCTCGTAGACGGGCGACGAGTAGAGCCTGTAACAGTGACCCGGCCCGGTTCGTCCCGCGCGCCCGGCACGCTGCGATGCCGACGCTTTGCTGACCCACGAGACGCGGAACGACTGGACGCCAGAGACCGGATCGAAGTGGCGCTACAAAGGTTGGCAAGAGAGGGCGATAAAAACGTCAGCTAGATAAGAAAGGGAGGGGGGGTGTCATCAAGCGGAGGCACCTCTTTGGCTCGGCCACAGTCGACAACGTAGCGGATACCGGGGATCGTCAGCGACGTTTCGGCGACATTGGTGGCGACCACGACAAGCCGCGACCCGTCGGGTGGCGCTTCGAACACCTTCAGCTGCTTGTCGCTCGGCAGAAGCGAGTAGAGCGGCAGGATGTGCATCGGGCCTGTCAGGCGGCCATGACGAGATGAGGGGTGGGGCCGGTCAGCAAGCGCCGATGGAGAGAGGAAAAGGGCAGCACTTGAAACACACCCTCGGCGTCAGCGTCGTTCATCACGATCTCGTCCTCGTCGTCTGAATCGCTGTCGAGCGCTTCCGGGTCTGAGTCCGCGCCGTCGTCGACATCCTCCGCGAGGTGCGCCTGGTCCTCGCCAATGTCCAGCTCCTCTATCTCCACGTCGGCTGGGAGCAGGAGGGAGGCGCTCGGGTCAGCCTTGGCTATGTGATCAAGTCCTGACGAGATGACGAGACGGGCACTCACCGTCTTGCGCTGCGATCTTCATGTCGCCTTTCTTGTCGTCGACCTCGACCTCGCGCTCTTTGCCTTTGCCCTTGTCCGCCCGCGAGGCAAACCCAGAGGTCGGTCTGCCGCGCTGGCGTTGGCGGTCCTCCCACGCCTTCTTGCCAAAGCGCTTCTCGAGCTTCTTCACGAGGCTAACAATCTCGCCTTGGCCGGTGAGGAAAACGAGTACGCCACCCGGAGGAAGGCGCGTGTGAATCTTGGACACCTTGTTGTAAGCCTCGGTCGGATAGTCGCCCTGCGTCTTGCGGTTAAAGTGGACGGTGACGGGGTGCTGGCGGGTAGGGATCGTGATGGTCGGCGGCGGGGTCGAGAACAGGCGCGTGTTGTGTGTGAAGTCGGTCGTGCGCAGAGTGGCCGACATTATGATGAGGCGGAGCGGCTAGGAAACAAGCAATGGATGGGCGTCAGTGCGGCACTCCGTCGGGGCGGCCACACAAGCTGTGAATGAGACGCAAGCCGGCGCACTTTGATATTGTCTTTGCCCTCCCGCCAAATATTTTCTCGGAGCTTGACGACGCGACTGAGGACGCCAACCAGCACGTCCGTGTTGACCCCGCGTTCGTGCGCTTCGTCGACACAGACAACCGAGTACTTCTTGAGCAGGAAGTCGCGCGCAAGCTCGCGGAGCAGGACTCCGTCCGTCATGAACTTGATGCTGGTCTGGGCCGATGTCGTTGCGTCATAGCGAATCTGGTACGAGACTCGCGAAGAGGGCAAGTTGAGCTCCTGCGCCACGCGCAGCGAGGTCGACATGGCGGCGACTCGGCGAGGCTGTGTGACGGCGATCATGCCAGGGTTGTCTGTGGAGCCAGAGAGGAGAGGCAAATTAAAGTTAGGCACTCCGTCGAGACCACAGGTCGCTGAGCAGAGCACCCGGGTTCTGACGCACCAGAGCCGGGCGAGCCAAAGCCAGCCTCAAAGAGGAATTGGGGAACCTGCGTAGTCTTTCCGCTACCGGTTTCTCCGCAGAGGACGATGACGGGGTTGAGCAGAATGGCCTCCATGATCTGCTGCTCCTCGGCAACGACGGGCAGGTTCATGCGGCTCTCCTGTATTTTGGGGTCCCGGTTGACTTTGATGTGATTGCGCGCGTTGGCGGCTACGGCGGCGGACGGCTCGAGGAGTGACGTCGACGGAAGCACCATCGCCTCGCCGAGCGGGCCGACCTTGCCTTGAGCGACCTCGGCCTGCTGCTGGCGCAGCTTTTCGGCCTTGAGCGCGTCAAGCTTCAGGTTGGGACCAGCCTCGACAGGAGGCAAGGCCGAGGTCGATGCCTCGCCCTCAGGCCCTGGCGCAACCGACTGGTTGTAGGTGGCCGACATCTGGTTCAAGGCCCACTGCTTGAAGCCACCTGAGCGCTTCGATCGGGGCTTAGGCTTTCCTTCTACGCTGAGCTCCTCCTCTTCCTCCTCGCCGTCGTCGTCCTCATCCGACATGCCGTCGCTGCCCATGTCGATGTCGTCCGAGTTGTCGTCGTCCGAGCCGTCCTCATCAGAGTCGTCATCGTCCGACTCGTCCTCTGGGTTGACGCCAAAGCCACCAGTGATGGTCGGGACATCTAGAACCATACTGTTCTCGGCATCCTCGTCGCTGTCGTTGTCCGAGTCAGATGAGTCGAAGTCGTCTTCGTCCTCGTCGCAAGCCGCGCCGTCCTTGGCCTTGATGCCCCACGAGGCGAAGGTCCCCTGTCGTGGAGGATACGTGGCGGGAGTTGGTCAGACTCGTGTGACCGAGAGCTGCGAGCGAGCAGAGGACAGGAGACGTACTGTCGGCCCCTTGACGCGCTTCTTGACGATGACGGGCGCGATGAGGTTCCCGTCGGCATCCCGGGCGAGCGCACCGCCGACGGCGACAGGCGCCTTCGCGTCAACGACTGTAGCACCCGACCACGACTGCTTGGGTGCGGGAAGCTGCTCGACCGACTCCTTCATCTCTGCCACTAGTCGAGGCTTGAGTGGGCCACCCCTACCAGCCTCCCAGTCCTCCTCGCTCTCGCCCTCGCTGCCCGACTCGTCCGCCACGCCTCGGCGACGCTTCAGCGCCCGCCGGACGGTCTTGTCCTCGAGCTTGGCAGCCTTGTCGGCGTGGGACTGTAGCTGTCGGGATCCGAGCGTCGACGCCGAGGCCAGCGACGGCAGCAGGCCGGACGGAAGCTCAGACTGCATGTCCTGCAGTCGCTGGAACATCTCCTGGCGTGACTCCTTCTTGAGCTTCTTGTCCTGGCAGGCTCGGACGATAGGTGGAGAGTGTGAGCAGAGGTATCTCAGGGACGAGACGAAACGATTCGCAAGGGAAAGGCGAACACACGATGTAGCCCTCAAGCCTCTTCCTCTTCTTGGCCGACATCTTGCCCTCCTTGCCCTCGAGCAGCTGCGGATACCGGGAGCAGCAGGGTCAGCGTTCCACTTCTTCGGCTGCAAGACCATCACACCACCCACAGCAGCGCAAGATGCACCTCAGCCTTCATACGCTCCTTGCGTTCGCGCTCCTTGTCCTCCCTGCTCTTCTTTTCGAGGATGTCGAGGACGTCCGCGCCCTCGGTCTCGCCGACAGATTCTGGGGCGAACGTCGGCTGGGCGTCCGAGCTGCCAACGGCCTTGGATGCACCGCCCTTGCGCTTCTTATGAGACGACCCGCCGGCGGTCGACTTGCGAGCGGCGGCATTGTACCGGACACGCTGGGGAGGAGGCATGAGGGGCTGACGTAGCCGGTCTTGGTAGAAGGTTGAGGTAGGGTCGTCAGAAGCAAGGGATCTGCAGCAGGCGTGAGCGTCGAAGCCGCCGCGCGCAGAGCGCTCGAAATTTGGCGGAGGGGCCCGCAGAACTCCGGGCTTCTCTCCCTTCTCAGCGCAAGATCTTTCTTCTCCCTCGCTCTTTCGCATCTCCACGCTGCTAGCATGCCTGATGATGACGGAGATCTTCTGCACGACCATGAGAAAGTTGCCCCCTACTGCCCATCTCGTAAAGGCTGCAAGTTGTCACCCGGCCCTGTTCAGGCGCATCGCGCGCAGCTCATCAAGACCTCAGGCGACCTGGCCAGACTGAAGAGCGGCGACGCTCTGTTGAGGATCTTGAAGGACTATTCATCGGCTGGAGCTGGCAGACCTTGACGACATTGTGCGCGTGCGATGGGGCAGCGCTGCACCGATGCTGCAAGATCGACGCCCTGGATGCAGCCGGCGACGGAGGCGGGTCGGGCGCTGTAAGATGCCATGCTCGATGACTGCTTGGGTATTGCGGGGACGTCGCCATCGGTTGGGTCGTGTGACGGTGTCGAGCATGGCCGCGAGCGCCTGGGGCGGAGGGATGACGGTACCGATCAGCCAGACGTTCCGGCGCACGATGCGGGACAGGACGCTCACCTTTCCCGCACTCGAATCCGGGCGATCGAGGCTGCGTCGGAAGACGAACACCGAAGGTTGGCGACCCAGCTGATGGTGGTGACCGGGCTCGTATCGTCAGGGCGCTGGTCTGGAGGCCGACTCGTCGTCAAGCCGCCCGCTTGAAGACGCCCTCCGCGACGCTCACGCCCTCCCTGAACGCCTGCCTGCGCCCAAACAGCCCCTGCAAATCGGCCGCCCAGCGCTCGGTGAATGCCTCAAGTGTCGGGTCCAAAGCCGCCACCGGATGCACAGGAGGCTCCTGCGGCTGATCCTGGACGAAGCCAGGTGCGGCTGGGGTGTTGGTCGGGAGGGACGCAGGTGGGAAGGGAAGCGGAATAGCACCGAGGCCGGCACGAGAGAGAGAAATGACATGGGCGAGCTGGGATTGGAGAGTCTTGAGGGCGTCTGGCGGACGGACGAAGAGGAGGACGGTCAAGGGGTCAGCTCAACGCGCCGAGTTGCCGCAGGTGTCTTGACGAGCAACGCACCTCGACATCGCTGGGCATCGCTGGCGCCAGACATCGTTCCCTCACTTTGGAGGGACAGCGATAGGATGTTCGTCAGCTCTTGAAGCTCAAGAGCTGATCTAAGGTGGGAAAGAGGGCAGAGGACGAACAGCTCGTCGTAGAAGGCCTCCCCCAGTCGCTCGAGCTTCCGTAGCTCCTCCTCGAACGCGCCGTCAAGCTGTCTGCGGGAGCACGAAATACACGACCAACATGTCGGTCAGCAAAACTTCCGCAGCTTGCGTTCGAGCCAAAGGAGGGAGAGAATGCCTGTGCGAAGAACAGGCGACGCACCGTCCGATCTCGAGGTGGCCAGGGAGCGAGCCCAGGTTGCTAGCTGACGTGACGACCGACCCGGATGCCTGCTGCTGGCTGCCGCCGCCGGGGGCCAGGTGGCCCGGCAAGCCTGCGAGCAAGGAAGAGCCGGCAGGTATTGCAGACGGTACCGATGGGAAGGCAGAATTGCCGGCTCGTGACATGGCGACCGAGGGTACAGGCCGCAGGCGAGATGGCTGTCGGACGGGCTCGGACCAAGAGAGCGCGTCTGAATTGGACCTGGCGCGCGCTCGTCTGACACTCGGCAAGATTCCCCCCCCCCCACACCTTTCCTCTCAAAGGTACGACCACAGTGTTTTGCTGAAATGGTTCGCGCTGTACTGCTCCTGCATGCTCTGGAGAGGTCTCGAGCAGGCGCATGTTGTATCACGCCCCGCCGAGGTTGAGCACCTTGCCCAGGACCTCGCTTCGCACGTTTCGCGCCTCGATCCACTTTCGAACATCGCCCATCTCGCCGCGGTTGCCCCGGTGGCCGCCGAACGAGATGAGGTCGGTGATCTCGCACATGTCGGCGAACAGGCGCTGCGTGACGGGCGACTCGCGGTGGCGCTCAGTGACCTCTGAAAGGGGGGGGGGCGGGTCGGAAGAAGAGCGGCAGTCAGCCAGAAGTCACGGCGGCGAGCTCGAGAGCACAGTGCAGATTGCGTAAGGCGCACTTTCTGCGGAGAAAGACATACGAGGCAAGACATTAGTATGAGGGCGTAACAAGCCAGGCCAGTTGCGCAAAAAGCGTTCACGCACTTTGGAACGACGGCACATCGCTCCAGCTGACACTCTTGATCCAATTCATGTAGCCGTCGACGTTGCGCTTGGTCCCCTCAAGGCAAATGATGCCCGGTTTGCCTGAGAATAGTTGTTGCGCGATCAGTCCGGCGTCGCGAGATTCACCCAAACGGCACATCGCGAGACGAACCGGCGAGCACGAAGCCAGTCAGAT
Organism: Cystofilobasidium bisporidii; assembly: GCA_014825535.1. NCBI lineage: Eukaryota > Fungi > Basidiomycota > Tremellomycetes > Cystofilobasidiales > Cystofilobasidiaceae > Cystofilobasidium > Cystofilobasidium bisporidii. The sequence continues at coordinate 30,154 of MVAK01000092.1, read as the reverse complement.
TCCAGGTTGGCGCGACGTTAACGATATCGTTGCGCTTCTCCTTGGTGCTGAGACTCGGTCTGTGTCATTGCCGGGCCACATGCCTCGTCAGCGAGGGCTCGGCAGTCGACCAGGAGGGAAGAAAGAGACTCACAACCAGAACCATACGCGATCCAGGCCGACCTCGTCCCCCTCGATTTCGGCGCCGGCGCTCGCGCGTTTCCGCTCGGCCTCGAGCTCGGCCGCCGCCTCTTCTACCTCGCGCAAAGTCCGCGGAACGGCCGCGCGCAGGTAGTCCGAAAGGAGCAGGACGTCGTCGACGAAAGCCTCGCCGCCTTGCACCTCGGGCGCGTCGGCGAGGACCGTCCTAAACTGCGCGTTGGACAGGTAAGCCGGCTGGCGGACGAGCAGCCGCTGGCCGGATTTGCCGACGCGGAGACCGAGGACAAGGTCGACTATAATGTCCTGATCGACGCCGTCGAGAGACAGGGTGAGGACGCCGCGCAACTCGTCCGGCAGTCGGTCTGACAGCGAGGTCGACGACGCCAACGGTTCAAGGGCGACGGCAGGGAGGACGAGCTCCGGCGGCGGGAACATGGACGACAGGACCGACAGCGCCGTCTGAGTCTCGAGCAGGATGTCGTCCGAGAGCAGAGGCGGCTCGGCGGACGGCATAATTTCTGTCTAGCCGAGAAGAAGAAGGGAGCGAGAGCTTGAGAAGAGGTCGGGAGGGCGACCAGGCTCTGTCGGGCGGTGCGCCTGCAGCAGACAGCCGCCCGCGTTGCTACGATCTGATCGCCCTAGCAACCTCGGCGCTCGGTCGATGATGATGCGCCCCAGCTCCTTCCCTCCGAGCTTGAGATCTAAGACCTGCACCCTCACTCCGCTCCCTGTCCTCTACCTCATCTTCTCTTCCTCCTTTTCATCGTCTTCAAGATGTCTTTCTCTCAGCGCATGACGGCCGCCCTCTCGACGGCCCGCCAGACCTTCCCGCCTTCCCCACACTGGACGGCCAAGGACATGCCCGACTTCTCGGGCAAGATTTGCGCCGTCACGGGTGGCTACACCGGCATCGGCTTCGAGACGTGCAAGGCTCTGCTTGAGCACAACGCCCGGGTGCTCATCCTTGGACGATCGGCCAGCAAGGCCGAGGACGCCATCAAGCGGCTTGAGGCGGCGGCCGGCGGCAAGGGCCAGGTCGAGTTTGTCGAGGTCGACCTTGCCGATCTCGCATCTGTCCGCAAGGGCTCGGAGGAGGTTGCCAACCGGGTCGATTCGCTCGACGTCCTCTTTGTGCGTCCTGCATGTCTCTTTTCTCTGACCTACCAGCAAGAGCTGACCGACCTGGTTCGCTCCTAGAACAACGGCGGCGTCATGTTTCCTCCTGCCGGCTCGCTCTCGGCCCAGGGCATCGACCTCCAGTTTGCGACGAATGTCGTCGGCCACTTCCACCTGACCAACCTGCTTGTGCCGCTGCTCGAGAAGTCGACTCATAGGGATGCGGGCTTTCCGCGCGTCGTCAACACGAGCTCGTCCGGGCACTGGCTGCTGTCGAGCAAGGGCGGCATCCTGTTCGACACGCTGAAGGTCGAAGGGGGCGAGCCTAACCCGCTCGACACGTACAAGCTTTACGGCCAGTCGAAGCTCGTGCGTCTCCCCTCGGTCTCGATTGTTCCGTTGCCGTCGGTTTCAGCGATTGACGATCCGTCTCCCGCATCTTTGTCACTCGTTCGCAGGGCAACGTCTTATTCGCTAACGAGTTCCAGCGCCGACACTTGTCCATCGTCTCGACCTCGCTCAACCCGGGCAACCTGAAAACGGAGCTCTCGCGTCACACGCCTGCGGTCACCAAGCGCATCTTCAATGTCATGTGCTACGAGCCCTGGTATGGCGCCCTGACTCAGCTGTGGGCCGGCACGTCGGCCGAGGGTAAGGACCTCGGCGGCAAGTATCTCGGCCCTTGGGCGCGCGAGGTCGAGCCACTCGCCATCACCCAGGTGCGTCTGCGTCTCTCGCGCGCGCGAAACCTGGCGCTCTGGCGAGACTGACACCTGCCGGCCTTTCCCTTCCCACGCTTGCAGGACCAGGACCTTGCCCAGCGCATGTGGGACTGGTGCGCCAAGGAGTGCGAGGGCTATTGAGCTCCCGCCCTTTCGACATTCTGAGTCGCTTAGAATCGACACCTCAGGCCTGCGCCCTCAATCATCTCGGACCCGCTCATTCGTTGTACGGCCCGCTCGGCCTTCTCGCACTACTGTATCTATTCCTTCTTATATATTGAGACATATGTCGAGTGACCCGTCCCTCGCGCAAGCTGCTGGTCTTCTCTCTCGCCTCTCTGACGAAGCGCCCTCGATCATCCTGAGTGGCTCGCATGTATAGTCGGCGTGAGGACGCGCCGCGCGCGTGAGACTCGCCCGCCTGCGTGACGGGCGTGATTAGCCGAGTGATGGCCACTGCAGCGCTAGTCCGCAGCCGGCCAACCTGCATGCAGCTGCAGGGTGCCCGACTGCAGCTCTCCCTCCTCCCTCTCGCTCGTCATTCTGGACCCGGCTCGCCAGACGATGGTCCATAGCAGCAATGCACCAAACACCTCGCTGGCCTCGGTCTTCACCATCGCCCTCGCCGTCCGCCTCCCGCTCGCCCTCGTGCAACGGACACCCTTTCAGCCGGACGAGACGTACCAGTCGCTTGAGCCAGCCCACCACGCTGTCTTTGGGTCGGCGGCGTATCTCTCATGGGAGTGGCGCTGGAATGCGCCCGTTGATGCTCTCGGCCCGCGCTGGGCCTGGCTCGGCGAAGGTCGTTTGCGGTCGTCCGCCTGGGTCGCCCTCTGGGCTGCCGTCTTCTGGCTGCTGCAGGCGCTTGGGCTCGACCAGCGGCCGTTCGTCGTACGTCCTGCCTCGTTCTGGCCAGCTCGTGCAGGCCCCAGCGCGCCGAGCGCTTGGCTGACTCCCGCAGCTTCCTTTGGCTCTGGTCCCTACTACAGGTCCTTGCCCCGAAGGCCGTCATGGCAGTCGTCGCAGCCGCGTGCGACACGGCGACCTTTGCGCTCGCGCGTCGCCTATCGCCGTCTGCTGGGCCGACAGCAGTGAGTCCCACTCCCGCCTCGATCCGTCCCGGCTCTTTCCGACCTGTCGCTGACGCGTCCCGTCTCGCTCCTGACCTGGCTGCAGCTTTTCTTGAGCCTCACCTCGGTCTTCCACGCGCACGCCCTGACGCGCGCGTTTGCCAACTCGATTGAGACGACGCTGACGACGGTCGGCTTATGCCTCTGGCCGTCGCTCTCGCCACAGCCGCTCGGCCCAATCGATGAGCGGCGGGCTTGGAAGCGTGCGCTCTCGGTGGCTGCTGTCACCTGCGTGCTGCGGCCGACGAATGGCGTGCTCTGGCTCGGGCCTGGGGTCGTCCTGCTCGTCCGCATGCTGCATCGTGTCGGCGGCCGGCGCGCGGCCCTCCGGCTTCTGTGGGATGTTTTGTGGATCGCGTGCGTCTTCGCGCGCTCTTTCCGTGCTTTGTTCTCCTCGTCTCCGGTGCTAGCTTCTCTCTGGCCGCAAGCTGACCAGCGCGTTCTCTCACCCGTCCGCCTCGCGCAGCGCGCTCGTCCTGGCGTTTTCGACCGCCCTCGACACGGCCCTCTTCCCGCCCCCGTCTTCGTCGACCCTCCAGGTGTCCTTCCCGCCTCTGACCTTTTTCGCCTATAATGTCCTCCTTCCAACGTCTCTCTTCTACGGCGCCAACTCGGTCCACTTTTACTTGACGCAGGGCCTACCGATCCTGCTCGGTCTATGTTTGCCGTGGGCTGTGGTGGGCTACTCGCGTGCTGCGAGGGGGACGCTCGGCCCCCGGGCGAGGGAGCTCGCGGGAATGGTCGGCGCGACGACGGTCGTCTACTCAACTATAGGCCACAAAGAGTGGCGCTTCCTGCACCCGCTCCTGCCGATCTTGTACGTCCTTACGGCCGTGTCGCTCGCGCAGCCTGCCCCGTTCTCCCCACCCGGCGCTCGGTACCAACCCTTCCCAGGCCGGCTCGCAATCCTCTTCGCCTTCACCGCCCTCCCTCAGATCGGCTACCTTTCGCTCTTCCACGGCGCTGCACAGCACGAAGTCATGGCATACTTATCGACCGCTGTCCCGCCTGCGAAGCAAGGCGGCAGCGTCGGCGTCCTCATGCCGTGCCACTCAACGCCGTGGCAGTCGCACTTGCACCGACCAGACCTGACGTGGCCCGACCACGCCTGGTTCCTTGAGTGTCAGCCACCCCTCCCATCGACGACCAGACGCGGGCCACACACCACTGAAGAACAAGAGTTCTACGCCGACCCGGTCCGGTTCCTCCGCCTGGGCTTCCCGCCGACCCCCTACCCCTCGCCAAAGTCGCTCGCCAGCTTGCGGCGCTTCGTCCCTTCGTTGCGGCCCTGGCCGTCCCACCTCGTATTCTTTGGCGCGCTCGTCTCAACGACCGACGGCAGCGGATTGGCCGTCCGCGCGCTTCTCAAGGAAAGGGGTTACGCGCCTGATCGTAAGTGGCGCGCAGACAGGCCGTGGAACGGCTGGGACTGGGCGCAGGACGACGACCGCCGGCGAGAAGGGGTCGAGGTGTGGGTTATGCGCGGGCGAGAGGCGGGCGAGGGTGAATCTTGAGATGGATAGTCTTCGCGTCGACGTTTACGCGTGATGGCAAGGTCATTCGCGTCCGCCCTTCTTGACATCGCGAGGGTTGGGGGGGGGGGGGGTCCTGATAGGGGCGATATCGTTTTGGCCGCCTCGCGCTGGCCTAGAAAGTTGAGACGCTCTTCTTGGCAGCAACCATGCGAAGGACGAAAAAGTATCAGCGCACGAGGGAAGCAAGTGGGCAGCAGCAAAGAGTAGGGTGGGAGCCATTTGCCGATGGTGATCGCCCAGCAGGAGGTCGTGCGTGTCGTAGCGGCCGGAGCAGAGGTCAAAATCGCCGACGTTCGGACGGGCGCTGTCAAGGATCGAGAGAATTTTGCGGTGAGACTCAGCGAATGTCATCCACGTCAGCACAACGTCCGTCAGCCATCTTCGGGGGTCGCGAGCAGCATCATCCGATTGAATCGGCGAGGTCGCGTAAGGAGAAAGGGAGAGCGTCCCAAGATGGAGAGGGGAAGGAGGTCGTCAAAAGGCGTGATCGGGAGCGGAATGATGAACGAGACGAAGGCAGCGCGGGTACAATCTGTGGCGGGTCGAGTGCATCAGGGGAAGGAAATACAACACTGGGAGGGGTCTTCGAGCGAAGGAGTACTTGAGCGAGGGGCTACAGAAGACGTTGAATGCAAAGAAGAGAGCGCTAGACAGGAAGGGAAGGAGGTGAAGGAAAGGGAGTATGGACGAAACGATGATGGAAGGGGAAGAGGAGAAAGGGAAGGACGGGTACGAGGAAGGCTCGAACGTCATCATGCTCACGCCCCGCCTGAGCCCTGCACGAGTCGCTCGACCCGCCGGCATTCCTCCTCGAGGCCGCGATTGCCGTCCTCAAGGAAGCGGCATAGGCCGGCTGCCCGGCTGAGCATGTTGGACTTTGAGCCGCCGCGGGCCCCGCCACGTGTGCTCTTGGCAGCCGCCGCTCGCGGAGCAGGCAGGGACGGCGGGGGAGCCAAGGGGTCGAACGGCGGGTAGGGCGCCGACGGGGAAGAGGCAAGCAAGTGGGAAAGCTCAGCGTAACTGCAGGACAAAGAAGCGGGGAGCGATATATGATGTCAGCGATCGATCGCATGGTGTGTGAGCAGATGAAGAGACGGACCCGGTGCGGATGGCGTTGCGCCGCTTCTGTTCGCTCAGGATGTGGTTGGTCCGTTTTTGCTCCTGCGTGATCACGGAAAGCAATAACGTTAGCCTCTGCTTCAAGACTTTGTGGGGATCGGAGACCGGAACTCACAGCAGTCAGGAGCGGCTTTGGTCCCTTGCGCTCCTCGCGCTCATCGTCGTCGTCGTCCTCGGGGTCAAGCTCGTCCTCGCCCTCATCGTCTTGACCGGCCGACATATGAACGAGTGTCGGTTCACCCTTGACCGATTTAGGTCCTGCAGAAGCCGCCACTTTACCCTTCGCTGCCGGGGGAGCGGCCGAACTCTTGCGCCGCTTCGGTAGCGGGCCTTGCGCAATCTCGGGCGAGCGTGAGACCGACGTCGATGACCCGCGGAGGGAGGAGCCGGCTGATGAGCGTACGCGTTTGGACGCGCGCGTCGGCTGTGCTTCCGACTTATGGGGCGATGACTGACGACGACGATTGGTAACGGCGACGGTCGGTGGAGCTTGCGAATGGGCAGGCGGCGGCGGCGGCGCAGGAAGCGAGGGCGCCGGAGGAGATGAAGAGGAGAAGGAGGCCGAGGCAGACGGCGAAGGACTCGGATGCGACATCTCCTGGTCGCCATCGTTGCCTCCAGCTCGCCTTGCTGCAGAGGGCGCAGCGACGACCGTCGATCCGGACGACACGCCGCCCGAGCCTTCGCGCACGTAGCCGTCGTCATTCGAGAACGCCGTCATGTCCCGGTCGCCGTCGCCCACGTCCCGCGAGCTGTCATGCGGGCCGTCGCTGAGTACCATCGACGGGAGGGCTGAAGAAGGCAGTCCGGGCGAGTCGAAGACCGACGTTTGCGCAGATGCCTCCATCGCGCCTGGCCCGCGCAAGAAGTCCATGTTGAACCCAAGGCCCACGGCGCCGGAAGGGGGCCGCGGGGCCCGCGCACCCGTCGCCGAGGCTGCGAGCCGGTCAAGCGCCAGCAGGTCGGCGACGGTCGTGCTTGAGCTGCGCGATTTTGGAACAGCGGCTGAGGCCGGCGAGAGGCCGTGGGAGGTGCGTTGAGCGATGGTCGATGGCCGCTCAAGCGAGTGGTGCCTCGAGACAAAGCCGGGCTGGGCACGTGCAGGTGCCCGGCTCGGCCGAGCCAAGTGGTCGAAGCTGCTCACGCGCGATCCACCGGCCACGCTGACGGCCCCGTATGGTGAGCCCGACGCTGGACCGGCGACGAACGGCGTGGGCGAGATGCGCAGGCCGCTCAGCCGGCGCGAGGCTTCTTCCCCGCGCTCGGCCGAGCCGCCAACGTCGCCGCGCGTCGACGAACCAAACGAGGCGCTGCGGCGCTCCTCCCTGCCGAAGACGGGAAGGAAGTCTGGCAGGCGCGGGTTGAAGTCCCAGGCGCCTCGGCTCCTGACGAGATTGGCGAATGGGCTCTGCTGATCCGACGCTGCCGCGGCTGGAGTGGCATGCGCAGCGGCGGGGCCGAGCGTCGCGCTGCCCCCCGAGGGCGGGACGAGCGGCTCGTCCGACGACGATGTGAGGAACGAGGCGAGCGCTGACGACTCGGTGAAGGAAAAGAGCGACTCTGGCGCGGCGTCGGCCGCGTGAGGGGGCGGAGGAAAGAAGAGGGACGACGACGAGGCGAGGAACGGCGGCGGCGGGCCGCCGATGGAGAGCGCTAGCGGGTCGTCTGTCGGCAGGGTGAACGGCAGCGGCGGGAACGACAGCGCCGGTAACGGATTATAGTCTGCGAAGCAAGCATCGTAACACGGCGTCAGCAACTTGTGCTGTGCCGACCGAATGTAGCTGCCTCGGACGGGCGTTGCTGCCTTGCAGCACATAGACGAGAAGCGGCAGGGCTTGCGCATCTTGCTCAGTGAGACCGAGTCGGCCGGTTGGCCCTCTGCTGCCTCGCCCACGGCATATGGCCCCCTGCCTGCCCGTCTCGTGCGAAGGAAGCACAGCAGAGAATTCACCATCGTACGCTCCTGGCTCGACGAGGCCCGTGCTGTGCTCGGGCAGCTCAAAGTGAGGGTCGAAGAAGCCGAGCTCGTCTGGCTGGCCGCCTGGTGTCGGGCTCGCCACCGCCGCCGCCGCCGCCTGGCGCGTCAGCGTCGTCGGGGGGTCGGACGGGCGCCGGTCGTGGGTCGGGGTGAGGGCGGCGGGCGAGTGAGGGGCTGTTGGAGCGAGCGTCGCAAAGGACGGGTAGGGCTGGTGCGAGGGCATCTCGGGTCTGGCTGGCTCTGCTGGTCGTGGCAGGCAGAAGGGTCGATGCCGTTGGTTCGTCTCTCGCGCTGCCTCTCGTCGGCCTGCGCGGACATGACGGCCAGGCGGCCGTCGCACGGCTTCAATGCGAGTCCTAAATCTGAGCCTGACCACCTCAGACCCATCTCCCCCGGCATTCTATACGCGACACCCTCCATGTCAGCTCCTCACGACCCGCTCGATTCGCTCAACCACGTCGAGGCCTCCTTCTTTCAAAAGGGTTACGCCGGTGGCTTTGCCCACGGCGGCCTGCACGGCCTGTTCGAGGGCCGCGCGCTCGGCAAGGACAAGGCGTTCGAGCTCTGGGAGGAGGTCGGCTTCTACGAGGGCGTCGCCGGGCTGTGGCAGCGGGCGATCGCCCGCCAGGGAGCGACATCGTCGGCCAAGGGCCAACGGGCGGCGGCTCACCTCGACACGCTCATTGGCCTGATCGCGCTGTTCCCGACCGAGAACTTGTCGTCGTCAACCGCCGCCACGCCGTCCACCCCTTCGTCGCCTGTCTCGCCCGCTTCGGCCCACCCGGCCGTTGTCGCGAACCAGGCAGACAGCACAGCGACGCCAACGCCCCAGCTTGACGCGCAAGGCAAGGAGACCGACATTGCATCGCTGCTTGAGCGCATTCGCGGGCGATACAAGCTCGTCTGCTCGTCACTCGGGGTCCGACCCCGGCTCAGCCAGGCCCAGAGCTCCAGCGCCGACGACGACAACAATTCCATGGCGGCCGAGCCGAGCAGCGGCGTCGATAAGCCGGCGCCGCTCGAAAAGGGCCAGGTCGTCGTCAACGGTCAGCAGATCAGCTCCAAGCAGCTGCTCTTTTGACGGACGAAGGCTGCCGCTGCTCTCTTCATCTGCGCTGTCCCTGTCGCTCCCGACCGGCAGTCAGCCATTCCGAGAGTCGAGTTCTCGTGCGTCCTTCGGCCCATGATCAAGGCTGCTCTGTGGACCGAGAGATTCACCCTTCTTGCGACCGATCTCTGCTCCAGGCTTCGGCATTCGACAGCTCACCCGGAGGCGTCTTGGTCTCTTGGTCCCCCGTCGGTCGACGGCGCAAACTTGCGCGACGCTCCTGCGCCTCCACGTCGCCGGAAGACGCAGTCAGGGCTTCCCAACCTTTGCCTGTAGAGCGCGCAACCTCTTGCAGTCGTCGGGGAGAAGGAGCGTGAGTATAGACGGGCAAAGGGTGATGTACATTGTATCCCCGGCAGCTCCTCTCGGAGCAAGTCGGCCGGGCATGCAGCAGTCAGGGAACGTCGAGCGTGGGGGAGCGTAGGGCGTTGCAAGCAAAGAAGGAAGGCAGAAGGAGGCCCAGAGGGAGATGGCGGGCTGGAAGCCGGGCGTGCTGATGTGAAGGTGTGTGCGCGTCTGTCCGTCGTCGAGTCGCGCCGATATGGCAAGAGTGTTCGTTGGGTGGAGCAGAGTCGCGGGGCATGTGCGCCGGGGTGGGGTTGTGAGGGGAGATGCAGAAAGAGCGAAGCAGGAAGGGGAATCTAGGATAGCATGAGACAGAGAGAGAGAGCGAGAGAGAGCAAGGCGAAAACGGACGGCCGGGCCCAGGAGAGGGAGCGCAGTTCAGGGCGCAACCCGCTCAGTACCGCGCCTGATTGGGCCCGCGGGCCTCGCGCGACTGGTGGTAGCCGACGTTGGGCGCAACCGGGATGGGCGGCAGGTCCTCGCGCCGCGGGCTCGACTGCGAGTACCAGCCCTTTGCGCTCCCTTCGCTTGAGTTGCTCAGCCCGCTGATCGACCCCTTCAGCGGCGGCGGGTAGCCGTACGAGCCCTGGCCGCTGCCAAGCCGAGGCGACGACCCGCCGGACGACTGGTAGTAGTTCTGGCCAGACGCGCCGTTCATGAGCGAGCCCGACGACGGCGCCTGCGGGTAGTACGAGTCGTCGTCCGCGTAGTCCATCGTCTGCGGATGGGCGAGCAGGGGACTAGAAGAGATCGACAAAGAAGACGACTCCGGGTCAGACCATGCATAGGTGGAAGATGACATTCGTCGGACGGGAATAAAAAGACGCACTCCTTGACCTCCCAGACGCTGCCCTTGTCGCCGACAGCAAACTCAAGGTCCTCCTTGGTAATCGAGTCCCAGTATCTGGGTCGGGCGTGCGCTCGCGCAATGTCAGCCGCCGTTGAGGCCATTCGGACAGATGCTCGGCATGAGGAAGAAGACGCACTTGTAGACCATCATGACACTGAGCAACATGCACAGGACAAAGAAGAAAAGGCCGTCGATGTAGTGCTCGACCGAGTCGCAGATGGTGACGCTGAAGGCAAAAAGCAAGACGGCGCCGATCGTGAAGAAGCCGGTCCCGAAGAGGATGTCGCCGATGACCTGGACAAAGGGACGTGTATAGGCAGGCGGTCAGCAAGGCGGCTTCGAGAACCCACGAGGGGAGATAAGAGGATGACGCACCCAGCGGTCGTCAAGCGTGCGCAGAACGAGGACGAGCTGTGACAGAACGTAGACGGCGACGCAGACGAGCGGGAACAGCAGGTAGACGATGAAGAGGCCCATCGGCTTGGTGTAGCTGAAGCTGGCCACCTCCTTGAAGGTCGCGATCGCGACGAAGAACGAGACGCCAAAGACGACGAACGACGACAGGCGCAGGAACCAGAGCGACATGGGCGTGCCGTCCTCGGCGAACTGGAAGCCGACAAAGCCGTTGACGACGAGGCACCAGAACGAGGCAACGATCAGGGCAACATGGATGCCGGCGAACCACTGTGGGAAGAGGAGGAGTTTGGGCAAATGTCAACAAGGGGAGGGTGCGGCGGATCACCACCGCGGAGGGGTCGGTCGGCTGCACTGCAGCGGGGCGAGCAGTAGAGCGAGGCGACGCACTGGATATACCACGTTGGAAGTCGGGATGATGGCCGAGTCGAGAAAGAGGCCGAGGAGCTCGATGACGAGGTACATATAGAAGAAGGTGACAATTTCCTTGCGGCCTGGCGAAAGCGTGAGCAACGGGGGATTCAGCCTGGGTCTGATGGCAACAGGGAGGGGGGGTGACGCGCGAGGCGCCCCTTAGAGCGAGAGCCCGACTGACCGACAGCTGTGTATTTTGAGCGTATGTGGGCAATCATGATGACCGTCATGATGATGGCGACGATGTGAACGAAGCATACGCCTGGCCGAGAGCACGAGGGAGAGAGACAGTCAGCGAACGGGGCAGGGCAGGGCAGGGCAGAAAGGGGAGGAGGCGCACCGGGCTGGAAGATGAGGGTGCCGCTGAGCTCGACGTTGCGCGAGTAACAGTTTGGCTCCTGACCGTGGGCCGTCCCGAGCAACGGGCAGACCTGAAGCGGTGCGACGGCGCAGATGGACTCGAACGTGCCGAACTGGAACCCCATATCGTCGGTCAAGTGGGGAGGAGAGAGAGGGGGGGGGAGAGAGAGAAGGAGGGAGGTTGCGAGGGCAATGAATGGGGCCGAGTGTTAGCGAGAGAGGGGCGCGCGCGCCTCGTGCCCTTTGTGTTCGTGCATGATCCTGTCGAGTTGCATCGTCTATCCCCCGATCGCCCGCCGCCGTCCGCGCGCAGGCACAAACCGTCGCCGACCACAGTCACTTGTGCCCTTTGGTCCCAGGAGGGCCCTCGAAGTGCTTGAGGGAGAGGGTTGACCACTAGAGGCGCTTCATGCATGCGGAAGCGGACACGAGAAAGCGAGGAGTGGAGGGAAGGTGCCGAGGCACGCGCGCTCGGGCGCGACGCCGCCGCCGCCCAGCAGGAGCTCGCTGCACGGTCCGCCGCCGAACGACGGCCACCAACGAGGACCGCCTTCAGTCTTGCTGCCACCCCACTATGCCCCCCACCGCCAAGAAGTCGTTCCAGGTCGCCCGTCCAGCCGGTCGGCTGTTCAAAGGCAAGCCCGGTGCGCATGTCGCAGCTGGATCGTCCGACAGCGAGGCCGAGTCGGACGCGGCCGGCGACGACGACGTCGAGGCGCGCAAGGCCAAGGTCAACCAGCGGCAAGGGCGCGAGATGGGCGTCAGCCTCGGCAGCGCCGTTGGCATCGACAGCCAAGGTCGCGTTGTCGGCATCAAGCAGGAGGGTGCGTGGACTGGTTCCCTGCTAAGTTGCCTCGGCCTTCCCGAGGGGGGTCATGTGGGCGTGTCGAGGCTGGCGCTCGCTAACGTCCCACTGAGCTCGTTCTGCGGCTTGCCTTCCTTGCCCTCGCTCGATGAGCTGACATGGCCTGACGACCTCTTATCGTGCCTCAGAGTCGTCATCGGAGGAAGAGTCGTCAGAAGAGGAGGAGGAGGAGCCGCCAAAGCCGACGTTTCGCGCACCTCCTCGGCCAGCAGCAGCCGCGGGCAGGTCCTCTCAACCTGCCGCCGACGTGCGTCCCTCCCTGCAGGTAACCGCATTGCCCTTACCCTGGTAGAGGGCAAGAAGTGCTGACTACGCGTCCGTCGAGGCTCTCCCAGGCCGAGTCGAGCTCCGAGTACGAGACGGACTCCGAAGAGGAGGAAGAGGTCAAGAAGCCCGTCTTGCGGCCGACGTTCGTGCCCAAGTGCGTCGTCCTCATCCCCTCGCCTGCCCCGCTTGCCTCAGTTGAACCGCGTTTGCCCTCCTCTATCTCCCAGGCGCGCCAGAGAAACGATATTGACGCGGGACGGCGTGCTCGCCGCTGGGCTGAACGAGGAGGACCAGGCCCAGCGGCTCGAGGTCGAGGAGGAGAAGCGCAAGAAGGACAGCCATCTGCTAGCGGCCGAGAGCATCAAGCGCGAGCTCGCAGAGAGTACGTACTGGGAGTTCCAGCTGCTCCTCTCCCCGTAAGACCGGCCCGCTGACTCCAACTTGTCTTTGTCTGCGCACAGAGGAGGCGCCCGACCTCGTGCAAGAGGTTGACGACTCGGACGACTTGCCCGAGGTGGCCTTCGAGGCTTGGCGTTTGCGCGAGCTGATGCGGCTTACGCGCGACCGAGAGGCAGCGCTTGCGCGTCAGACCGAGCGCGAAGAGATTGAGCGCCGGCGCGAGATGCCCGAGGACGAGCGGATGCGCGAAGACGTCGCGCGTGCAAAGCGCCTGCGCGAGGAGAAGCAGGCGCGCGCGGGCCAGGTGTTTGGGCAAAAGTTCTCGCACAAGGGCGCGTTCCATCAGGTGCGCCGTCTCTGTGCGCTGTTCAAGTTTTGCGGGCATTAGATCTGCGAGCTGAAAAGTATCTGTGGGACGCTCGCCTTGCGCTACTCAAAGGACGACGAGTTCCTCAAGAGCCGCGACTACTCGGCCCCAACCGAGTCGACGGTTGACCTGTCTATGCTGCCCAAGGTGATGCAGAAGCGCAACTTCGGCAAGATGTCGCAGACAAAGTACACGCACCTGGCCGACCAGGACACGAGCGCGCCGCGGTCGGGCAAGCCGGGCGGCTTTGGCGGCGGCGGCGGCAAGATGGAGTGTTTCCGCTGCGGCGGTGACCACATGAAGAAGGGTGCATGCAGCTACGTTCCTGCCCTCTGCTCTCCTTTGTGCGGTGCTGACTTTTCTTTTTCCTGTGCGAACGCTCCCCTCTAAAAAATCAGACTGCCCGCAGCTCAACGACAACCCTTACGGCGCCGGCTCGTCCTCGTCCTTCGGCGGCAGCGAGGCCCGGCCGGGCACGGGCTCCAACTCTGCTCTGGCCGGCCCGTCCCGGTGGAACAACCCGTCTGCCTCTGATGCGCGGTATGCCGACCACGACCCCGACCGACTGATGCGGCCCGACGACGACAAGTACGGCCGGCCTGCGCGGCGCAGCGACTGGGGCGGCCACGACGACGTCCGTTCGGCGCGCGACGACGGACGGTCGTATACTTCTCGCGGTGACGACCGCAGGGTTGATCGGGGCGAGCGCCGCCCGAGGCGCCGGAGCAGGAGCCCGAGCAAGGAGCGCTCGCCTGGGCGAGGAGACGGCTACCGCGACGGCGGCGGCGGATGGAGGGACGACCGTGGGGGCTACGGCAGGGATCGCCCGCGCAGCCGCGAGCGTGGTCGTGATGGCGACGACGGAAAACGTCGGCGCTATGACTGAGAGCATGCTCGTTTGCTCCGCTGTTCTACTGCTTCAAGAGCTGCCCTTTGCGCTTCGGCATGGCGATCGCTGCTGCAAGCTGTGTTGCGGACCCGGTCGGCACCCGGCGGCCAACGCCGGGTCTTTCTCCCTTCGACACCCGAGCCGACTCGACGTGCTCCTTTCGAGCAGTCAACCGCAACCTTCCCTCAAATCGCAGCTAGCTCTTTTGTCGAGTGCCACCACGTCTCGCCCTGCCCTACTCGTCTGCCTCCCCAACTCGACTTCAACGATGCAGACCGCCAGCCGGCGGACGTTCGCTCTCCTCCGATGCGGGCGAGCTCAGCCCTTCCCCAGCAGCTCAAACCGCTCGTCGGCCCTCCTTCCGCACACCTCCTTCATCGCCTGCCGCTGCTTTTCGGCCTCACGTCCGGCTCGCGACGAGCTCTTGTTCCCGCTCGTGTCGACTGCGAGCGGCGCGTCGCCGTTCCAGCACGTTCAGGCCGGGCCGAACCGCACTGCCATGCCGACGTTCAGCTCGCTCGAGGCCGAGCGCGCGTACAGGAAGGAGCACCTGGCGCTTGTGTTCCGCATCCTTCACCGGTTTGGCATGGCCGAGGGCATCGCAGGTCTGCTTTCCTGCCACTGCAGCCTGCACGCTTTGCCCCTCTATCAGAACAGCCAGGCTGACTTTCTCGCGAACCCCCTTTCCGAGCCAAGGTCACTGCTCGGTCAGGGATCCGGTCGACCCCGACAGTTTCTGGGTCAACCCGCAGTCAAAGTCTTTCGCGCACATGAAGGTGTCCAACCTCGTCCGATGCGCGGTCGCGGACGGCGCAATACTCCAGGGTACCTTTCCGGTCGATGCCAGCGCGACTGCGATCCACTCGCAGATCTATGCGGCTCGAGGGCGCGGGCCGGCGGCAGAGGGCGGCAGCGCCGGCGGTGTCGAGGCCATCGTCCACGTCCACGGCCCCTACACCAAGGCCTTCTCGAGCCTAGGTCGCGAGCTCGACATGATCTCGCAGGACGCATGTGCCTACTATCAAGACCAAGTGATGATCCCATTCGGCGGTGAGTTAGCCTTCGGCCTTGGAGATCGTCGGCTGCCCGCGCTTTCACTGACGACGCGGACTTTGGCTGCCCGCAGGCGCCGTCTTTGACAACTCGGAAGGGATGCGGATCGCCTCATTCGTCGGGCCCGACAGGAAGGTAGCTATCTTGCAGAACCACGGCATTGTATCTCTCGGACGGCTCAGCATCGACGAGGCTGCGTGGTGGTGCGCTTCTCCTGCTTAATTCCCTCTGTGCTGCCGACAAGCTTCAAACGCTGACGTCCCCGCCGATGCGCTTGCCGACTACTGTTGCGAGTACAGGCAGATCAATTTCGAGATGTGCTGTAAGTCTCAACTGCTCGCCGACGCTGCGCTGCGCAACGGCGAGGCGTTTACGACGGCGGGCGAGAAGGAGATCCTGTCGACCAAGGAAGAGATGGGCAGCCCTGAGATGGGCTGGTTTAGCCTGGCTGCCTACGTTGAGGAAGAGGAGGCCTGGAGTCAAGGCGCTCACCGAAAGTGAGACCGTCGTGGTCGAGGAGCAGTGGCGATCACAAAGCAGGTTTCGAGAGGCGGAACACACAGAGCAGAGCGTCATGAGATCGCCGGGAGACCTGATAGAGAAGCGCGAGAAAGGAACCAAGAGGCAGACGAAGAAGAGTGGGGCGAAGGGCGCAACGTGTGCATGAGAAAGCAGAAAGCGGATGGAAAGGTCGGGCAGGGGTGTGGTTGAAGGGCGAGGGTGCGAGCGCCCACGACCGCAAGCAGCTCTTCCACCGTCTTTGAGGCGTGGATCGCTCAGACGACGGCAGCGTTCGACTTGTCGGTCTCGTTGTGGTGCGAGATCTCGGCCGTCTTGTCGTCCTTGTGGTCGGCGTGAGCGCCGTCGTGGGTGAGGAAGGTCTCGTCCCTGGCCAGCATCTCGCGCCTGTACTGGTTCGACTTGACTAGAAGAGGGAGGGTGCAGGGCGGCGAGCGTCAGCGACATCGCCGAATACCATACGAATGATGACCTGTCAGACAGAACTCACTGATGGAGCTCTCGCTGGACGAAGAACATGGATGGAAAGGAGTCAGCGCCCGCACGATCGCAAGCAAAATTGGAGTCCAAAGGCGACGCACCGGTAGAGGAGGTCAATCTGCTCAAGCGAAAGTCCCTTGGTCTCGGGGACGAAGAAGTACGTGAACACGAGGCAACCGAGGCAGGTGCTGCCCCAAACGAAGAAGATCTGTGACGGAGAAGGCAGCGTGTCAGCGACAAGGTCAAGTTGGCGAAAGCGCAGCAGGAGCGCAAGGGTGGACCTTGACGCCGAGGTTGGCAGTCTGGACGCCGTTGACACCCGTCGTCGACGGGTCGACGAGGTAAGGCGTGGCGTAGCCGATGCCGAAGCTGCAACGAGCGGGTGAGAGGCGCTTGTCAGTCACCTGGCCGCACGCCATCGACTGGAGCGGAGCGCGACGCACTTCCAGAGCCAGTCTGCAACGGGGGGGGGGCAAACAAGAAAAAGAACGGTGTCAGCGGTCAACTTCGCGTTCCGCAACGGGACAGGCTCTTGGTCATGACGCACTCCTGCGTGGTAGAGAGAGGGGTCGTCGATGAAGCATCGAGGTCAGCCCAGGGACTGGCTGCTTCTCGCGCTGAGGCAAGGGAGAGGACGCACGAGGCAACCGAGAGCGACATCGCCTTCGAACGGATGCCAAGAGGGAAGACCTCGCCCGTGACGACCCAGGCGATGGGGCCCCAAGTCGAGGCCTGCAGGATCGACATCAGCCGTGCGCCAGCAAAGGGGCCGGAGGGGGGAAGCGGTAGACGCACAAAAGCGGCGATGTAGATGCAGACGAAGGCGATCAGGACGCGTTGAGCTGGCAGGTTGATTGCGCCATCGGCGGTCGGCTGGCCGACGGTGACTCCGACCTGATGGGAAGGTGGCAGGGTCAGCGCAACACCTTTGGCAGCACACCACACTCGACGTTGGTATGACTCACGATAGCGACGATGTATTCGCAGACAACCATGACAAGGGCCCCGTACAGAAGCCTGCGATTGAGAGTGGCGCCACAGTATGAGTCTCGAGAGCGCGAAGGCGCGAAGGGACGGAGCAGTTACCCAACTCACATGGAGCGGCGGCCGAAGCGGTCGATGAGGAGGATGCCCGGGATCGTCATGAAGATGTTGACGACGGATGTCGCGACGTTGATCAGGAAGGGCTGCGAGATGCCTCTGATGTTGTTTCAAGATACGGTGGGTCAGCAAGCGAATCATGAGAAGGGGGATTGGTGTAAGGACGACGCACGACTGGGCGAAGAACGTGGGGCCGTACTGGAAGAGGGGAGAGGCGGGTGTCAGGACTCGGAAAGGATCTGAGTAGGAGAAGGACGGCGGGCGCGCACGTAGAATACAAAGTTGACGCTTTGGGGCGCGAAAGTAAGAGGGGTCAGCAAAGATGAGCGACAGCGAGGCAGTGTCAGAGTAGGACGACGAACCCAGTCAGCTGCTGCCAGCCCTGAATCATGATACTAAGAAGTGATTTTCAGGTGCGAACGTCAGCGTCCGGGGGGGGGGGAAGCAGGTACGGAATCAACAGAGACGAACCCGGTCCAGGTCCTGAGCCCGTTGCGCGAGACGTTGTTGCGGAAGCAGTCGAGGTAGCTGGCCTTGCCAATCGCGAGCTCGGCGTCGAGGGCGAGCTGAATGTCGGCGAGCTCTTGCTCGATCGCCGGGTCGTCAACTGACCGTCGGGTGAGGAACGAGACGCTTTTCTTGGCGGCGTCCATGCGGCCCTTGAGGAGGAGGTAGCGCGGGCTCTCGGGCAGCAGCAGCATGCCGATGGCCAAGACCGCGGCCCAGATGAACATGACGTTCACGGGTATGCGCCAGGCCTACGCCACGCGAGGGCGGGCACAGGGTCAGCGAGGCAGCGAGCCGGCACGGAAAGGGGCTGACGTCCAGCGAAGGAAACGCACAGAGTTGTCCCCGCGGTCCTTGGTGCACTGGTTGACGATCGAAGCGAGGAAGATCCCTGTCGCAACAGGCGAGCGTGAGCGAATAGCGAGAAAGCATCAGCGCACAACGGGAGCAAGTGGGCAGCAGCATAGGGGAGGGTGAGAGGGACTTGCCGATGGTAATCGCCCACTGGTACAGGCCGACGATGAATCCTCGGATTGCCTTGGGGCTGACCTCAGACTGGTACATCGGCACGAGGGTCGAGACTTTGTCGAACTCCCGCTAAAATCAGTGCGTGTCCGAAGAGGCGCACAGAGGGCGATGGACGAGGCACGCACCCATCCCGACGGCAAGTCCGGCGATGAACCTGCCGGCGATAAAGGCACCCCAGTTCAACGCGTTCTGCAGCCCGACACCGAGGCAGAAGACGGCGCAGGCAGCCACGATGCCCCACTTGCGGCCGAGGTGGTCAGCCATCGGAGACGAGATGAGCGCGCCACAGCTGGACCGAAGAAGAAAGAGGCAGCGTCAGCAGCGCATTGACGATTGAAGATCGAGAGATTGGAGGGGTGGCGCACAAGGTGCCGGCCGACAGGATCGACACGACGAGACTTTTGTCGCCCGTCTTGATGAAGTAGCCCACGTTGGACGGGTCATTGCCCGGCAGCTGGCCGTACGTGCCGAAGACCTCGAGCCACGGGTCCATGGCAATTACGCCGCCGACGTATCCGGTGTCGTAGCTGTACATATATTTCGACGTCAGGCGCAGACGATGAGGACAGGGCGATGGCAGGAGACGCACCCGAACCTGCGAGGGGGAGAGTCGGTGAGAGGGGTGGAAGGTCAGCAGGCAGAACAACGGAGCCGCGGGAAGCAAAAGTCGAAGAGCAACGCACAGTATGCCGCCGCTGCACGCGCATGTCAGGGTCAGGAAGAGCGTCAGTAGGCAGAGGGCAGGGCAAGAGCGACGCAGAAGATCACGACGCACAAGGCGGCGCTGGGAGAGAGACAACGAGAGGGAGGGGAGGAGGGTCAGCTTTCAGCATGAGATGTCGGCAGAATGAAAGTCCGAAGGGGAATTTCGTACAAGCCAGCGATCGCGACCGAGATTAGAGTGGACTTGGATTCGAGACCCCCACCAGTGGCGACTGGTCCTCCAGGCATGATTGATCAAAGAAGTTGTCGAGGGGCTTGGCTGTCGAGGAGAAGGGGGGGGGGGAGGGGTTGGATGAGAGGGGAGAAGAGAATGCAGGTCAGCTTGCTCTTGACCGCGATCGCTGGGGGTCCGAGTCGACTTTCACCGAGAACGAGGTCAAGCAAAGCCGAGACGCTCGTGCACGCGTACACCGACCAGATAGGTCGGAGCAAGGGAAGGATCAGCTGCGAGGTGTTAGGCGTGCGCGGGCGTGCCACCGCGCGCAGCAACTCGATTCCAGAAATACGCCGACCGAACACCGACCGGTCCCACGCCCTTGCCGCAGGCCAGACTCGCTTCCGACTGAAGGACATGCCGCCAAGAGAGTTTGAGAAAGCCACGAAACAATGGCATCTGTTGGGAGTCAGCAGCAGCAGCAGCAGCAGAGGGGATGGGGGCGTTGAGCAGCGACGAATCTGGCGATGGTCTCCGGGCACGAGTCGTGAGCGAAAAGTGGAGGAGGGACACAGTTCGCGGCCTCCACATGGACACCCGGCGTTCCGGCACGAGCCATCCGGCCGCCCAGCTTGAGCCGACGTCGGCGTCCCCGCAGATAGCCAACGACGAGTCGGGTACGAGTCGTCACATAGCCAGGGAAGATGGAGGATGGGGGCAAGAGCAGGAGGGTGCGGAGAGGGGTCGTTGAAAGGTCGTGCAGGTTTGGGATGGGGTCGTTGGCCGGGCAATCTAGGTAGACAGGCCCATCTTGAGCAACGCGCCTGCACAAGGGGGGGGGGGGGGCGCACAAGCAAGGTTTAGTCGGGCTTTGTCAGAAGAACTCAGGGCTAGAAAACGCAGCACCCACCAACAATGTCAACTGTGTCCCAGGCTGGAGCGTCGGCGGCGCCTTCTTCATCGGCCGAGTGCGCCGCTTTTCGAGCTGGTGTGTGAGTGTGGGGGGGGGGTCAGACTCAGATCTCTAGCGCCGACCAGCGTCGAAAGAGAGCGCAGGAAGGGCGCACATTGGATGTAGATCAGCGTGTTCCTGAAGTGCTGGTGGATCATCTCAGGCGAGTGGACGCCGTCGATGAGGCCGGGCGACGACTTGGACGAAGGGTGCATATCGCTGCCGTGGATCGAATCGATCTCGGACGTGATGACGCCGACGAGCGAGTTGACAAAGCGGACGGTGACCTGAGAAGGAGAGCACGCGAGATTCAAAGGGGGGGGGGAGAATCAGCGCCTGCATGCGAGCGATGCTGCTCGCGACGGAAGACTGACCGTCTCGACGCCTTGTTCAAAGTAGTAGAGGAACTGCAAATGAGCAACGGGTGACGAGTCAGCTTACAGCCTGAGGCAGAACACCTGCCAGCGAAGACAAGAGGAGAGATGGGCGCACCTGGTCGAGGGCGATGCAATACAGATGAACGCTCATGACCTCCTCGATGCACGAGCCTGCGATTTTGATCGACTTCTGCAGGCACTCGAGGACGCGCTTCGGGTCGCGGAAGAGCTCCTGCCGGACCGAAACCCAAAAGGTCGGAACCTTGGGGGTCAGCTGACCTGTGCGTCGGTCGACTAGCGGCGGCACACAAAGAGACGGGCAGCGCGACTCACATTGTCTCTTCGACCCTTGCGGCCAGGGATCTCGTTCTGCCACCAGAGGTGGCTGGCCGACAGGACGGCCGTCGCCTGCTGGGGTTTCTTGAGCAGCCGATTGCCGTGCAGCGCCGCCTTGGTGATGAGCGTGTCGTAGTTGTCGGGCCCGAACGTGCGCGCGGCCTGTAGCGTGCGGATGATGATGGTGATGGCCTGCAGCTGCGCTCGGCTCTCCGAGATTGACTCCTCGTAGATGACGAACGCCTGGACGTAAAACTCATAGGCGAGCTCTTCGAGACCCGCGTCGTCGGCGACCTGCGCAGCGAGCAGGAACAGCCGCAGGCACGTCTCGGACGACTCGACCCGGTGGTAGAGCATCGAGATGAGCTGGTGGATGAATTTGAAGATGGACGAGACCTTGACCTCCCACTCGTCCTCCTGAGAAAAGGGTTGGGGGCAAGGGGATGAATGGTAAGCGTCTGCTGGCAGCGATGCTCGCCGACGCAGGCGCAGCGAGGTCGACTCACGTCGTCGTCTGGCAAGGAGCGGTACCGGTGTGCAAGGTGTATGCTGGCCGTGATGAGGGGCGGGAAGGTGTAGCGGATGCGGTCGCTACCCTCGCTGAACGACTTGCGCGCCGTTTGCAGGAGCTGACGTGCGGGCAAGCGGGAGAGCGTTTAGGCGTCAGCGGTCGATGGACGCAGGTCAAACCGGGCGACAAAGGTGGTCACACACCTGAAATTGGACTTCAAGGTCGTCCGATCGGAACAGGTGGACCATGCGCGCGACCCAGCCTTGCTCCTCGGCGAGGTCCTCAGCATCGTATTCGCGCACCTGGCCTCGGCGTCCGCCCGAGCTGGCGTAGCCCCCGTTGCTCGAGCTCCCAGCAGCGGCAGTCTGACCGAGGTCCTTTTGGTCCTTGATCAGGACGCTGCACATGCCGAGCACGCCCTCGACGTCCTCGGGACTCTCGATCACCGTCTCGTTCTTGAGGACCGACGAAACGACGCCGTGCGCGATCGACCGTCGAGATCCGAACGGTTGCGACAGCAGCAGCGGAAGGTAAGACGGGATTGCGAGCAGCGTGAGGACCGTCGCATACGAGTTGATAGGCGAGACGAGCAGCGCAAGCAGGTTCGACGTCGTCGTCGGCGTATAGAGGTCGGCCGAGTTGCCGTACTCGGTCACCTTGGACCGCGCAAACGCGAGGACCTGATCAACGTATTCGAGCTGGTCCGGGTAGCACGATAGCGACAGATTGGCAAGCGACACGAGCAGTGCGGTGATGTCCTGAATCGGCAGGTCCGGCCGGGCCTTGATGAGCTCGACGACTTGCTGCCAAAAGACCTCGAACAGCTTGACATTCTCCGGGATGCCGCGAAACTTGCGCACGTGGCCCGGTGTCTCGTTTGGTGCCGCCGCCTTGTCATCGCTAGACTGGCCGGTCGCAGGCTGCTTGTCGCCTTCTGTGGGAGGTGCGGGTGCGGGCGCCTCACCTCCGGCTCCCCAGACGTCGGCCCCTTCCTGCACGTCTGACTTCTTGGGCTCAATCGTGCCCCTCTTGCGAGCTTTGATCTTGTCCGACAGCCGCTTGGCCGCCTCCTCCTCCCCGCGCTTCCGCTCCTCGGGGCTCTCGTTCTCGGCCTCGCGCGCTGCGTAGCTCGCGAGCCGGTCAATCAGCGCGATGACGATAGACTTGATGTTGACACGCGGGTGGAGCGCGGCCGTGGCCGACAGGAACGGCGACAGCGTGAAAAGGTGAAACTCGTCCGTGAAGACCTTTGGACGAGGCGGATGCAAGGGCAAGGGTCAGTTGGGATTGATGCGGGCAGTGATTTGAGTCAGTCAGAGGCAAGGCGCACCTGGATCACGACCTCCATCAGGTACTCCTGCGCGATCACGTCCTTGCAGCCTACGACCTGTTCGAGGATGCTCGGCAGGATGATGCCGGTGTACATGCCGAGGTCGACGCCCTCGAGCTGACTGAGGCGGACGAGATTGGTGCCAACGAGGATGCGCAGCTCCTTGCGCTCCATCTCGCGCTTCTCGCGCTCGCGCGAATGACCGGAATGCTGCAGCCGGACCCACAGCTTGTTCATCTCGATGAAGTTGGTGAGGACGAACGAGATCGAGTCCTGCAGGTTGCCGCCCGGACTGCCCGACATGCCCATAAACCGAAAAGGGGTCAGGACGGCGCCCCTCGAGAGAAAAAAGGAAAGAATTGAAGCGATGACTCACCCGTCGTCGTCGCCTATTGGCAGCCAGTCGCGGGTCTGTCCGCTCAGGTAGTGCCGCAGGAAGAGGCCGCGCGTCGCGTGCTGAACGCCCCGCGTCATCTCCATCATGTCCTTCATGATCTCCTTGACTGGCGCGTCCGGAATTGACATGTAAACCGAGCCGACCGTGATCATTAGGTAGAGCCGCTGTGAGCCGAGACAGCGAGCGGGGCCAGGATTGGGTCAGCCTGCGGGCGCTCGGACCCGACGTGGGCTCGCAGAGGGGCAAGCAGCGTCGAAGCAGAGGAGGGACATACCGGCAGGATGTTGCCAGCGTACTGCACGATCTCGTACAGGTCGGCGAGGTGATGCTTGCCGGCGACGTGCGCTTCGGAGAGGTAGGTCGACAGGTGCCGGAGGGCGTCGAACACGGCCATGTCTGCGCAGACGAGGAAGCCCAGGTGCGGACGAGAGGCCGGGCGTCAGGGCCCCAGCCTGGGAGAGCGATCCCGAACGTCAGAAGAAACGCACAGAGCTCGTAGTACTGCTTGGGCGACAGGCTCGACGTGCGGAGCTCGGCCAGCATCGTCGACGCCGACTTGAGCGCATCCATCAGTAGGTCCGCGTCCTGCGAGAGCGATGGCACGAAGGCAAGCGAGCAGCGAGGTCAGCTCGGAGGTCCGGTGGTGGACTGACAAGCAAAGACGTCCAGCGGTGCTACGCACGAGGCAGCGTTTCATCTGCACGCTCTCAATCTTGACCGTGCTGAGAGTCGGGGAGGAGTAGGGCACGCAATCGTGAGCCGGTTGAAGCGAGCGTGCGAGGGCTGATGCGGCCGACGGGCGAAGAGCTCAGAGCGGTCGTACCTCAGCGCCTGCGTCAGGAGCTTGCCCTCTTCTGAGGCCGTCGAAGCGACGGACGATGCCATGACGTCGAAGCGCGTGGGGTCGTGTAAGCTGGGACGATGAAAGGGATCGAGGACAAGGCTGGGCGAGTGTGAGAGGGAGGCGATTGAGGGAGGAGAGGGTGTGCTGAAGATGGCCGGGAGCGGCTTGCTGCGAGAGCGCCCGTGCCGTTGAAGAATGCATCTCGAGAGATCGACCTGACTGGCCGCTGACTTGCATGAGCGGGAGTCGTCGCCGCGACGCGTCCTTAGATTGCACTTCCAAATCCGCAAGGAGTTTCCCCGATTGAATTGTAGGAAACGCATGACATGAGGCGCGTCGTCGGGAGGGGAGATTGTACATGAGGCGCGTCGTCGGGAGGGGAGATTGTACATGGAGGCAAGGCGAATGAGGTCCGAGCGTAAAGCCAAAGCGGAGGAGGCAAGGGAAGAAGGTCGCGCGAGCGCGCGCGAGCGCGAATCTTGCCGGAAGAGGCGAGGACGTTCGCCTGATAGGCGATGGGTGAAGCCGTCGAGCCTACGCCGTGCCGCGCTGAGTGAGATCGCCGACCGGAAGGACGAAATCTGGAGGAAAGGGAGTGGAGGCTGTCAGTCATCGGGACGGCTCTGTCTGCTCGACTCGGCGCGAAGCTCGAGGGTAGGGCAGGGCAGCAGCGACGCACACGACGCGCCCGGCGTGTAGATGCCCGAGATACCGGTGTAAAAGGCCGCGCTGAAGGCACGTCGAGAGACAAGGCTTCTTAGTGAAACAGTCAGGTGCGCTGAAAAGGGAGGTGTCTAGCGCACAAAGAGGTCACCAGGCCCATGGCGCCGCCAGCCTTGTGAATGGCGCTTGACATCTGGAGCTCGCCGACTTGAGAAGAAGGAGTGTGTAGTCAGCGACAGGCCCAGGGGGTTCAAGAACGACAGGAACACGGAAGGCCCACCTGCGAGCAACAGAAATGTGCACGTGAGCGTGGCAAAGGTTACGATGAGGCCGATCGATGACTTAAATGTTGCCGGCAGGAGCAGCAGCGTAAGGACAAACCAGCCCAACAGCTGAAGGAGGGCAGAGGACGTGTGCCCAGTCAGAAGAAGCCAACGAGTCTCGAATCGATGAGATGCCGGTAACGACAGACGACGCACGTAGATGCCGAGGGCGCTCTCGAGCTCACCCGGCGCATAGTCGGCCGTCAGAATGCCCGATGATGGCCAGTAAACGGCTGCCCACGAGAGCCAGAACGACCCGTATGCAGAGAAAGCGGTTGCGCCAAAAGTGTTGCCGGTTGCGAACTTGCGGGTCGGATGATGGAAATCACAGGTCAGCCTTCGCAGCTGCCAGCGCAAAGGAGTAGCGACGAGGATCTGACGTTCCACATGCCAGCCATGAACTGTGTCAAACCTCCCAAGCCAAGACACAGGCCGACGATGACGTTGGGGTGCTGCAGGAGGAAGAGCGTCAGCCGGGACGTCACCGTCTCGTGGTGCAGCGTGACGTGGTGAGGACGAACGTACCTTGACGTCTCGCGCGCCGACGTTGAACAGCGACAAAACAAGCGTGGTCGTCGCGAACGAAAGCAGGCCAAGGGGTGTTGGGTCACCAATCCGTCTGTGGTAGACGGGCAAGGCTGGCTGAGACGTGTCGACTAGCGAGCGAGCAGGTTCGTCAGCGTCTGAAGATGGCCAACGTCGGCCTATTGTATACGAGCCGCACCAGGGTGGCCGCCCCTTTCCAGCGCAAGAGCACGAAGGAAGGACGTCAGACAGTCAAGGCGGGCAGTGAGACGGAACAGGTGGACGGACGGTGTGACGGCTCGGTTAAGAAGGTTGGTCCCCGAGTACCCGCTGGTGACCTCGTTGGCGACGAAGATATGGCCGACCGAGGGTTCGCTGCTGCTGCCGGAGGAGACGCCCGCGGTCTTCTCAATGTCGGTCATCTTGGGCGAGGCTGTGAAAATGGTGCGGTATGGAAGAGAGAACTGTCTGGTTTTAGATGCGAGAGGGTCCTGTCGGAGAGAAGGGAGGGGGAGCGATCCTCCGCTCTTTGAGGCGACGCGCAAGTTGCGCGCGCGTGAAGTCGGGAGACGCATGAGACGGGAGATGAAGATGGGAGATGCGACAAGGGAAGACCGACCTGCTGATCAGTCTCTCATCCAAGATGCGACAGCGATCGGCAGCGACGGTGGGTCTGCCAGGGAGGCGCGTGCGCGGTGCGGTCCCAGATCCAGACGCGACGCGCTTCCTGTCTCTCCCGACCCTGGAACCCCCGCACAGCGCCATGCCCGACTCGGACCACCCTCCGAGCATTGGCGTCTAGCCCAATGTATCGTGCGTCGGCCAGGTTGAACTAGACGAGGTTGATTTATCCCTGAGTTTAGCTCGAGGGGGGTGAGAGAGCGAGCGAGGCGCTGATGAAGTGACGGAAGGCGGCAGATCAGCTCGCCGACGTCGTACTACTGCGTGCAGTCCTCGCTGTCTGCGATTCGAGCCGACAAGCAGGTGTAGGTGACGGCGAGCGCGGCCTCGGGTCAGCGCGGGCGGTCTGCAGACTGAGAACCCGACGTTCTGGCTTGTGCGAGGCCTGGGTCGTGGCGTCTGTGGCACTGGGCGTTGCTTGCGCGCAGACGTCGAGGTCAGCGGGCTCGCGCCTCTCACCTCGTTCCGGAATGGCACGAGAAGCGTTGCCACGCCAACGTCGATACTCAGCCTGCGTCATGCCGTCATGCGAGCCGATCCACTGGTTCGATTACGGGCTGGCTCAGTCCGCCTTGCCTGCACCCAGTCCGCTCGCACAGCTCATAGCACAATGGTGCGTCTGAGAGTGCGCAGGTTCAGCTCGGCGCGTTTCGAGCCGGCAGAGCAGACGTCCGGTGCAGCAGCAGCAGCTGATCGGTTCTCCGCGTCTGACTGCCCGCAGTCCACCGACACCCCGATCAAGATCCGCGTCGACGCCTCGACACCAGGCTCGCAGCCCAAGCAGCTGTCGCCCAACGCATCGGAGCCGACGTGCCTCAAGTCTGACGCGTTCGAAGGTGATGTGCTCGTCCGCATCAAGGACTTCACCGGCGAGTCGGGCGACGGCCAGCCCAAGTTTCGACCCGAAGACGGCTACTTTGACGACGACGGCGACCGCCCAGGCAAGACGTGGAGCATCTTCGTGCGAGGCCGCTTCCTCGAGACGGTCAATGGTGGGTGCTCATCAACGTGTGACCCTGTTTCGATAGTGCGTTGGGCTGACTTGCGCCTTGCCCCCTCTCGATCCTCAGCGGACGACATCCTCTTCGGCAACACCTTCGAGCATCCGATCAAGGACCACCTGCCTTGGGGCACTGCCGTTGTCGTCAAGGTGCGGCTCGAACGCCCTTCGGCGGTGGCCTTAGCTCAAGGCACGAGCTGACTAGGCTGCCGTCTCCCAGTTTCTTCGGCTCATCGACCCAAACCTGCAGCAGGATCTGTACGCCGACAAGCCCTGGGCCCTGTGCGTTCTAGCCCGACCGCTTCTGCGCCGGACCTCTTCATCCATGCCTTCATTGACCTTTGACCATCTCGGACCATTTACAGGTCGCCGCTGCTGTCGACCATCCCATACCTCGCTGTCAAGCCGCTGTCGCAACCATCGCTGCCGCTTTGGTCCGCAGACACGCTGAAGCCGCTTAAGGAGGCAACAGTCGATTCGTTCATCGCTGCGCTGTCCAGGTCGCCAGAGACCGAGCCAAAGGCCAAAGAGCTCAAAGACTTGAAGGCACAGGGCGCATGGGACACGACTAAGCGGCGCTCCTGGCTGACTTCGGAGGACAATCGCAAGGCGATCGACCTGGGACCCAACGTGCGTCGAGATTTGCTACTCTGACACGGCCAAACCGACCCAACGACGCCAATTGACGCTTCCTTGCCCTGGCTCTCCCCACAGGATCTGATCGAGATGGATTTTGCACAGGGCTACCTCGACTTCAACGACTTGTCGGTCGGCATCCCATCAGTCGGCTTCCACATCAAGCTGAAGGACTACTGGGATGGCCAGCAAGTCCCCGCTGCCTTCGCCCCTCTGTTTCTGCAAGCATCTGACCAAAATTCGGGATTCATTTTTTTTGCGCTCCTCCGATTATTCTGATAGACCGTTGACCTTCACCTGTCGCAACCGTGCCGGGACCAAGACCTATTTCAGCGTCGTCTTCCAGATCACGGGCGAGCAGCCGACCGTCAAGGGCGCCGTCGCCGTCCCGACTGGCGCGCAAGACGAGGACGGCGAGGGTAGCAGCGACGAGGTCGACTAGAGAGAGCGGAGGAGATGTCTGTACAGTCTCGATGTTTGCTTTGACGCTCTAGATGTGTGCTCTCAGCTCTCCATCTGCAGCAGCAAGGGTCTCTCGTGAACCCGGCCAGCCTGGGCTCGCTCCTGAAACAATGGAAGAACCTGTATGCGCAAGCTCATCAACATTCTTCGGGCTGGCTTAATCAAGTGGTCTACGATGTCAGACTTGAATCTCTTTACAATTTCATCTGATCCTTTTAAGGGCGCAGGTTCGAATCCTGCAGCCAGCTTCTTTTGGATTTACTTCTTTTTTCTTTCTTCTCCCGTTCCTGTATCGCGTGTCGTTGGGCTTGACGTTGGCGCGCGACCTTTCCAACACCTTTTGTGCAGTGCGCTTGTTCCCACTCTCGCAACTTGCCGCCGGCGACTTGCTGAAGCTGTCCCACGAGGTGGACACTCGCCCGGCCCGACGTCGTCGCTTTGCTGCCCAAATGCTGCCGAACTGTGATCAAAAGTGCTGATGCACTTCTGCTCTTCCTGCCCTTCCCGCCGGCCTAGCCCATCTACTCTGACATGCCGCAGCGACGACCTGCAGGCGCCAGCCGTCGGCCATCGGTCCCTCTTCGATACGCCACTCTCTTCTGCCTCCCAACTTTTGCCGCAACGAGCCATGACTTTTTGACGACCCGATCCCTACGCTCGACGAGGTGGAGGCGCTGCCTCAGGCGCTTGGCGATCTCGGGTCCTCGGGACACGCCGGGGCGGGTTGTCGCGCCGTGACCGGTCCAGAGTTTCGCCCCAGAGAAAGGCCGCTAGCCATAGGCCTGGCTGACCTTTCATCTCTCCCTCCTACCCACCACCCACCCACAATTTCTTCTCCCCTCTCATTCTCAAGCTCCCCAACTATTCATCATGCCTGCGACCTTTGAGTACACGTTCGACAGCCCGTCGTACAAGGGCAAGACCAGCATGAACACTGGCTTGTTCATCGGCGGCGAGGTGCGGCGGCCCTTCTTCCCTCCGAGCTCGGGCCTCTCACCTGCCCTGGCCCTCTTCTCCCCCTTCCTCCAGCCTGGGCTGACAGGGCCGCTCCCTCTGCTGTGCTCGCCGAACGGTCTCACAGTGGGTCGACAGCGTCGAGGGCAAGACCATCGAGTGAGTCTCACTTCACTTCGGACAGGGCCGTCAAGCTCTAGCCGCCAGCGCTTCCCTCCCTCCGAGCGTGGCCCCGCGCCACGACGGTCGGCTGACGCCGTCTCTCCCGCTCGTCCTCCTTATTTCTCGCCAGCACCATCAACCCTGCGACCGGCGAGATCATCACGTCCTTTGCTGCCGGCGGCAAGAAGGACGTCGACCTTGCTGTCAAGGCGGCCGAGGAGGCCTACACCGAGCGCTGGGGCGAGAAGGTTCCTGGCCACGTCCGCGGGCAGATCCTGTCGAAGCTCGCAGCCCTCATCGACGAGCACGCCGACGAGCTCGCTGCCCTCGAGTCGCTCGACAACGGCAAGGCCTATTCAATCGCGCGCGCCTTTGACGTCTCGGAGGCCGCGGCCTGCTTGCGCTACTACGGCGGCTGGGCCGACAAGGACGGCGGCAAGGTCATCGAGGTAGACGACTCCAAGTTTGCGTGCGTGCCTGCTCTTACACACGCGTCGTTGGCCTGCGCGAGCGATGGACCGAGCTTATCAAATCTCGCTCTGCCTTCTACAGCTACACCCGACACGAGCCCATCGGTGTCGTCGGTCAGATCGTGCGTGACGACAGGCGGCTTGCTCGCCTAGGCAGCAGCCAACGCTGACCCGTCCCCATCACCCCCCCCCCCCTCTTCCCTCTGTTTCCTGCCTCTCGCCCCAGATCCCCTGGAACTTCCCTATCCTCATGTTCGGTGCGTCGCAATCCTCGGGGATAAGCCGCATTCGAGTCGCAGGACCGACAGCTGACTCATATTCGCCCCGTCTCCCCCCCCCCCCCCCCCCCCCCCCCCACACCCACACCACACCCCCCCCGCCCCCCCCCCCCCCCCCCCCCCCCCCCCCGCCCCCCCCCCCCCCCCCCCCCCCCTCCCCCCCTTTTCC
>MVAK01000091.1:0-85344 GCA_014825535.1 Cystofilobasidium bisporidii | reverse complement strand
CTTGCGCGCTCACAATCTGCTGCTGACCTCGGGTGCGGTCAAAGTCGACGAGATGATTGGGGCGTTCCTGGACAAGACCGTCGGGGAATGCTACGCAACCCACCCGGCAAGCTCACCCTTCGTCGTCCTGTGGATCGCCGTCGTCGAGCCCAACGCACGCACGCACCCGGGCTCTCGGCCACTCCCGACGCCGGTACGACAGAGACAGTCAGTCCGGAGCCGGGCGACGTACTCGCCACCATCCACCTCGCCGTCGTCCTTCACGCCGCGAGTCCGCTCGCCACCGACAGAGCGGCCACAGTCCTTTCTCCTGCCGACCGGCATCATCGGCCCCTCGCTGTTTCCTCACCCCTCTCCACCCCTTCGCACACTTCGATGCAGAAGCGTCCACCACGGATGCGTCCGATCGATCCCAGCAGACCCGGCTCGCACGTCTGACGGCCCCCTCCTCCACTACGCTTGTCCGAGGGCTTTCTTGGCAGCCCCGAGGCGGAAAGCGAGGACCACACAGGGGAAGCAAGGCAGTTCATTGCGCAGACGCGAGTGAGGTCAACGCTGGACTTTGAGCGACCCGAGAGCTCCACAAAGAGGGCAGGCAAAGGCGAGGGGGGTTGTACATGGACGGATGGACGAGGCGCGAGGAGCGAGACCGAACAAAAGCGGGGGAGGGTAACGTACGGGCCGGGAGGGAAAGGGGTGGGGGAGGGGGCAGATAGAAGGACAGGACGACGGGTTCGGAAGAAAGGGTTGGGCAGGGTGACTCGAGGTGCGAGTTTCGGCGGTATATAAGTCAAAAGGAGAGCGGAAACGTCCCCTTGTAAGAGGTTCTACTCGAGGCGGCAGCGGCGGGAGGGGGGGGGGGGTCAAGGTCGAGCTAAGGCTTGACGAGGAACTCTGGCACGCAGTCGAGCACCTCCTGCCAGAAGCGCTCGATGTAGCCCTCGGGGTAGCCGTTGAGGTCCCAGCCGAGCGAGAACCAGAGCCGGCCGGCAAACGTGTACGAGAACATGAGCATGCCGCCCGGGCGTTGACGGACGCCAAACGTCAGGTCCGAGGTGTGCACCTGGGGGTAGGTGGTGTCTGAGCGATCGCCCACCAGGAGAGCCGAGCGGGAAGGGGGGGGGGCACGCGGGAGGGGGTCTCAGCGAAAAAAAGCATACGGGCAAAGGGGCTGCGGAAGGGAACGCACAGTTGGAGATGGCGTCGAGGTTGCCGAGGAACGAGACGCCCATCAGCGCCGCCTGGGGCGCCTTGTTGTTGGCCATCGCCGCCCCGCCGGCCGACGTCGGCTTGGGCGGCGGCGGCGGAGAGGTTGCGGCCGACGACGGATGCTGAGGCGGCCCGGCGCCGGGCGCGCCCTCGACCGGAGCGGTCGACGGAGGTCCCGCAGGCTTGACAGTCTGCTCCGCCTTGACCGCGAGCTCCTTGACGCCGTCGGCGAGCTTCTCCACGACCGACTTGTCCTTGGTGCCCTCGTCGTCGGTGTGGACCGCCTTCGCCGCCGCCTTCTTGGCCGCGTCGGCCGCGTCGTCGATCTTGGCCCACCCGACCGCCTGGCGCTCCCTGAACGTGCTCATCGCCATCGCCCGCGTCACCAGCCAGCGCGTCTTGACCGCCCGGTGCGTCTGCCGCTTGGTGCTCTGGCACCTGAGCCAGAACGTCTGCTCGTCCGTCAGCGAGCCGACGAGGAACGACGGCAGGACCACGTTGTAGTAGCCGACGCAGAGGTGGAAGAAGGACGAGGCGGCCGGCTTGGGCGGGCGGAGCGCCCCCCGGAGGTTGATGGCAGAGTACATCATGCTGGCGAGGCGTTCGAGCAGGCTGAGGTTTCAGGGGCGGGTCGCAAGAGGGAAGGAGGGAGAGAGAGAGAGAGAGAGAGAGAGAGAGAGAGAGAGAGACGGACAGCGGCAGGTGGTTCTCCTTGTTCTTGCGCCGCGCCCACGCAATGTTGACGAGGGCAAACACCGCGTTGGCGATCGTGACCCCGTGGGCCTTGCACTTGGCGAGGATCGCCTTGGTCGTCTGCGGGTCGACGACGCGCGTGTCGACAAACGTGTTGCGCGGGGCGGCCGAGCTGACGCGGTCAAACGTCTGACCGCCCTGTTGGTGTAGTTTTAGAGGGGGGGGGGGGTGGAAGGGTCAGCGAGCCAGCCTCACGCGCACAAGGACGAAGGGGAGAAAGGCTCATCGAGAGCCGACGGCGAGGGCGGAACAAGAGAGACAGCCCGCACAATCTGCCGCTGCTGGTGGTTCATAAACTCGACGGTCGCGACCGCCTTCTGGAACGCCGTCGTCGAGCGGGGGATCGCGAGCCGGCGCTCGGTCGAGACGGGGATCGGGTTGGCCTGCGTGGTCGAAGGGTAGTAGTGAGAGAGTTGTGTGGGGGGGGGGGAGGGAAGCGTTTCAGCCAAAAGGAGGAGAGCGGATGGAAAGGAAACGAGAGAAGAGAGGCCGAGTGCAGGGAGAAGGGACGCACCTTGGCCGCGACGCGGGCGTCAATCTCCGTCTGGACGAGCACGCTCAGGTCCTCCTCGCCCATGTCGGAGGCGCAGAGCGAGAGAAACTCGTTGGCGATGACGGCAAAGCTGACGCCGTCGCCGAGAAAGTGGCCGGCAAAGAACATAAACTCAAAGTGCTGGTTGGCCGGGTCGGCGGCCGTCTGGGGGCTCGAGGGGTTGGGGAAGATCTCCGAGGTCGAGCCTGGGGGGGTCGAGATGAGGATCTTGGACAAAAGCGAGGGGGACAGCGTCCGGGGCCCGTTCAGGTAGGCATTGACGAGCTCTGGATGGATCCGACGCCGCACGCGCGCGCGCGTGAGAGAGCATATGGGGGGGAGAGGGGGCGGGGGGGGGCGTCAGAGAGCTGGCCGGACGTGTCGTGCAGAGCGAAAGAGCGTAGGGAGGGAGGGGGGAGGGCAAGCAAGAGAGAGGGTCCAGGTGGGAGGAACGCACCGTCCTTCGTCTTTCCCTCGGTGAACGTCGCCGCCCCTTTTGCGCCCAGCACCGCCTCGGCCGTTGAGCGCGGGAGCTCATACCTGTGCGATCAAAGCGAGCGTTGCACACGCGGGAGGATGGGAGCGCGAGGGCGAGGCGGGTTGGTCAGCGCGCCGGACGTCGAGGTAGGAGCAGAGCCCACCGACGCGCGAAGCGAAGCTGCGGAGAGAAGAAAGAAAAAAGAGAGAGAGGCGCAAACGCACGTAAAGTAGATGTCCTCGAGCGCGCGGACCTCGACCTGGCTGGCCAGCAGCGGGTGTCGCAGCCTGAGCAAAGCCCAGACGAGCAGGACGCGCGAGGGGGCGAGGACCTTGGGCGGGCAGAAGAGCTTGAGGTGCAGGTACCTGATTTTGGAGGGAAGAGGGGACCCAAGGGGGGAGAGAGAGAGAGAGAGAGAGAGAGAGAGAGAGAGAGAGGAAGGGTACGAGGTCACGGGCGAGCGACGAGGAAGGGGGTTTCAGATGCGAGCCGAGGAGCAGCACCGCGCGCGTGCGGACGGGGAGCCGCAGGCAAGCAGGCAGCCAGCCAGAGGAGGCAGAAAGGGGTGCAAGAGCGTCAGTCTTGTCGTGAGGTCGGCGTGAGACGGGGTGGACGCTGCTGGTCGGGAGGTGTCCAGGGGAGAGCAGAGCAAGGGCCACTCGCTCCTGCCCATCTCGGGGCCGGCGAGGCGGCGCGCGACGCGCGCGAGACGCGTTTCTCCTGTCCCCCCGGCTGGCTCGGGCTTGCCTTTGCAAGTGCCATCTGCCCACACGCGAGCACGCCGTCGGACGAGCAGGAGAGGTAGGCGAGAGGGAGAGAGACGGACGGACATGTCGTTGACGCCCTCGGCTCGGGACGGAAGGTAGTACGAGACCTCGTTGGGGCCCATCTTGCGCTCCCAGCGCTCGCGGGCGCCTCCGTCGGCCAGGGTGAAGCCCGAGGCGTCGAGCGAGGGCGAGGGCGGAGGGTTGAGGGATTGCTCGGGCAGACCTAGCAGGAGCGAGGTCTGGATGTCGGAGGCTGTGCGGGCATGCGAGTAGGGCTGAGTCATGGTGGCTGTGGGGTAGGAGGAGGAGGGAGGGAGGGAGATGAGGAGGGAGAGAGAGAGGGCTCAGGGTGAGACGGGCCGTCGGAAGCGTAGGGTTGTGCAGATGCAAGTCGTTCGGTCTAGCGGGAGTTGGATCGATCGATTCGGCCGAGGCCGTCACCGGCCGGGATGACCGACCGACCGACCGACCGTCTCTGCCTTGTGACCTTCCCTCCCGCCTGCCTCGTGACCCTCCCTCCCGCCTGCCTTGACCCGCGCCTCTCCCACCTCGCCAGCCATGCTCGCCGTCCTC
Source organism: Cystofilobasidium bisporidii (assembly GCA_014825535.1). Classification (NCBI taxonomy): domain Eukaryota; kingdom Fungi; phylum Basidiomycota; class Tremellomycetes; order Cystofilobasidiales; family Cystofilobasidiaceae; genus Cystofilobasidium; species Cystofilobasidium bisporidii. Next base: position 81,032 of record MVAK01000091.1, on the reverse strand, counting down.
GCTCGTCGTCAGTCTCCTCTCGCCCCCCTGCGCGCGGTTACTCTCTTGCGTCGTTCCACCTCCACCCCCCAGCCCGATCCCTGGCCGCTCCCCTTCTCCCCTTCCCACCTCGCCTCCACCACCCCTGACAACCCCGACCACCTCGTCCTCACCCTGCCCCCGCTCGACCGCTCCCACGAGTCCGACCTCGACCTCACCAAGAAGCGCCTCGTCTACCAGGCCCGCAAGCGCGGCATGCTCGAGGGTGACCTCCTCCTCGCCACCTTTGCCCGCGACTGGCTCGGCCAGATGGACCGCGACGAGGTTCGCGAGTTTGACCAGGTCCGTTTCTTCAGGTCTCCTCCTCCTCCTCCTCCTCCTCCTCCTCCCTCCCTCCCAAGGGTGAGATCGGGCCCGACGAGGCTCGCATCGCCAGCACGCCCCAGACCCGCTGACCTACCGCACCCTTTCTCTGCTCGCCTTGAATCACCTGCCCCCCCCCCCCCCCCCCCGATTTCGACCCCAATCTCTCCGATCCCCTGCTCTCCCCCGATCGACCCTTGGCGCCCTCCTCGAATGACCCCCCTTCCCCCTCCTCCATCCTGCACCGTCCCCGCTCTCCACTTGTCCCTTCCGCTTCGATCTGCCCAAACTCACCCAAAAAAAAAAACCGCCGGAACGCCCCTCCTCCCCCCGGCCCGCCGCGCGTCAAACCGGCCACCCGTGGTCCTCCCCTCCCCACGCGCCGCGCCGCCCGTCCGCCCGTTCACCCAGCTCATGGACGAGAACGACTGGGACATCTTCTACTGGGCGGTCGGGCGCAAGGAGCCTCCTCCTCGGTGGGCCAACTCTGCGCTGCTCGAAAAGTGGGGCTGTCTTTCGCTTGCTCTCCCCCGATGACAATCCCCCCCCTCCCCTTTCCGTTCCCTCCTCCTCTCTCGCTTTGGGCTTCGCTTCTTCTTTCAGCGCGCTGACACTCCACGCCCACCTATTCTCCCTTTCCTTTCCGCTCCCCACCCCCCACCCGCCCGAACACCCAAACATCCTCGTCCGTCCTGCTGTTCCCGCCCTCCCTCCCCCCCCCCCACCCTTCCCTCCTTGCCGCCCGCCCGCCCGCTGCTGCAGGCTCCGCGTCCACACCCGCAACGAGGGCAAGGTCGTCCGGTTCATGCCCGACCTAGCCTCTGCCAAGCCCTAGGTCCCGCCCGCCCGCCAGCCCGCCCACCCGCCAGCCAGCCAGCCGACCTACCTCTCTCTTTGCCTCCCCTGTTCACTCCCTCTTCCTCTCCCCCTCCCTCCCTCGCGCGCTTTGGCGCCTCTTCACTCTTTGTCCGCTCTCGTCCCGACAAGCCCCCCTCCCCCCTCTCTTTCTCCCCCTCTCCCTCTCGCGACATTCGCTTACAACCCACAAACCTCGACTTCCCCTCGCATGAACCCCCCTTCCGTCTTGCTCCACTTTTTGATTCGATGACCCCTCGCGCCCTCCCTCCCCCCTCCCTCCCCCCTCCCCACACAGTCCAATCCGAAGCTCACTAACTCCCCCTCCCCTTCCCCCCTCTGCACGCGCTGCACGCCCAACTCGACCACTCACCACTCACCGTGCATGCCCGATCCTCCCGGGCTTCTTGCTAAACTCTTCGCGCGCACACTCACAGAATGAGACGGGGAGGATCTGAGGGGAGGAGGAGGGAGGCGGAAGGGGGGGGGGGGGTGAAAGTGGGCGCATGGACAATCATGACGACCGCCTTCCCTTTCCACCCTCCGAGAGGAATCAGATCGGACAGATTGGATTCCTCCCTCCCCCGCATGAAACGGCAGCGACAGTTATCCCCCCCCCCCACACACACGTCCACCCCTCATCATCGCTTATACGTGATCCCCTCCCCGCGCGGCCCGACGAGCCGAAACCTCCCTTCTCCCCTTGTCGACCCACCGTCCTCGCTGCTGCTGCTGCTGGTGCGGCTGCTGCTGCTAGCATCGGCCGCAGGGACAAAGGACGAAGAGGGTCGTCGACGAGCAGGCGGGGTCGGACGCCAAAGGGTGATGCGTCTGCCGGCGGCGGCGGTGGTGGTAGTGGTGGTGGTGGCGCTGCTGCTGCTGCTTCTCGACGAGGGCTGAGCGATGGATCCGCTCAACGGTCCCTTCCTGTGCTCCGACGATGGCTCAGAGGTCGTCGACGACGAACAATGCTTGAACGACGCCCCACGCGCCGCCGCCGCCGCCGCCGTTGGGGCAGGCGACCTCGACCTTCCGGCCGCCAGGTGGTGGCCCTTCGGCGTCTCCCGCGCGGCACCCTGTCTGCGCGTCGTCGTCGTCGTTGTTGGCAGAGGAGCCAACGTCGACCACCTATCGGACAGCGCAGGGGAGGCCGTTGCGCGCCTGAACGCCGGGTGGTCGTATGCCGATGGCGGTGGGCCGGCGACCAGGGCGGGGTTGGGAAACGGGTTGGGAGCGAGCGAGCGAGGTGGGGGAGAGGGAGATGTCCGTGGTTGAGCAGGGCGCAAGGGGCGTAAGGGGATGAAGGATGGTCTTGGACCGTGCGAGGTCGTTTGCTGCTGGACGGCGCCTGTGAGTGGAAGCAGAGTGGGTTCAGCGCGGAGGCCCTCTCCCCGATAGCCCTTGCGCCTAATCCTTTGCAAGAGGGACAAATGAAGGCGGCCGACGACTCACGAGCAGGCCCGCGCTCTTCAGGGTTCTCCTTGACTGTCAGTGGACTGACCGATGCCGACGGCGGCGGCGAAGGCGGCAGGTAGTACTGCATCACCGGCGGGGGCAAGACCGACTGGCTTACCCCAAGCCCTGCCTCATCCTCAGGGTCATCCTCCTCGACCTTGTGCGCCGCCTTCTCTCGGCTGTTCAGTCTGCTGCCGCTGCTTTTTCCATTCCTGGACCTCTCTTGCAATACCGGCTTCGAGATGCGCGCTGGGTGGGGAGGCGGAGGCGGGCCGCGCGTCGAGTTGGCCGTCATCCGGACGGGCTTAGTGCGCTGGATCGCAAGGCCCTGCAGGATAGGGAACTCGGGCGTCGGGCCTGCATCCTTCGCTGTCACAGACGGGTTCACAGGCGCGAACAGCTAGCTGTGAGCGACGATCGACGGCGGTTGCGATGAGTGCGAGGGACAAAGGGCAGAGACGAACGGATCTTGGAGAACGAGATGCTGCCACGGGCGTCGTCTCCGTTCCCACTCGGCTTGCCTGGACGAGTGTGACCTGCTCAAGTCAGCTCCGCAACCAGCGAGCGACAGTCGGGAAGAACAAAAACGGCCGCGCGCGAGAAGCGCACCATCGATGGGGCCCTTACCGGGGATGGCGCTCTTGGCAAACGTCCCGGACACGCCAGGAACGGCGGCGAGCGCCGATGTATGCGCATAGTTTTGGCCTGATCGCGTCCCGGCGTTGGCGGGGCCGGCTGGCGAGCCAATCTTGACTACGCATGCCTTTGACAGTCGGGAGGTCGGTGCAGCGGATCTGGAGCCGCTCGACGAGGAAGAAGGGATGGCGCGGCCTGGAGGCTTGGTATTGGGCGACGGCGATGATGACGAAGAGAGCGCCGACTTTTGCTGCTGCTCAGGCTTCTTGTCATCGTCGTCGGAGGCGAGAGTGAGGATGCGAGGATGTAACTCAGGCGGTTTGGAAGAATGAAAAGACGAAGACGACGGTCTAGCGGCGCCTGCCATGACGGGCGAGTCGGCGTTGTCGAGGAGGGTTACATGCGCGGGGGAAGTCTCGCGGACGTCTTCCTCAGCCTGCGATGGCGATGGCAGGTCGACTGGCGCTACCGTTACCGACGGTGATACCCTGCTGGGCGCAGGTTGCTTAAAGTCGACGACGCCTCTACGGGCGACCTTGCCGGTCACGGGCGACGGTAAGGTCTCACCGAGCGACCGTCTGCGCTTGAGCCGACGGACGAGATCCTGCGCCTCGGTCGGTTGGCCTCTGGTAACCTTGTCCGTCAGGTCGATGACCTGCGGCTCCTCGGCTTCTGCTGCTTCTGCACCGGTCTGGTCCGGCCCCGTACCCGTCTTCCGCCCCTTTCGCTGCTGTAAAGCCGCAGGCGCAGTCGAGGGAGAACGGGGAGGGGGCGGGCGTGCGGCTGACGGCGGGGGTCGCCACCAGCCATTTTTGCCCTGCACGATCCCTCGAGACGGCCCGACCGTTAGCCGCGGCTTGTTCCGAGGGGGCGACGAGCGGTGTGACAAGGAAGACGACGACGATGATGGGCCGGCGAGAGGCGCTCGCATGCGCACAGTGGCCGACGACGACGAGTCTGACGACGACTCGGCGCAATGATGCCTGCCGGCCGCCGCCACCTTGGCCTTGGTCCTGGCCGCCCAGATGCTTGGAGCGTCAGTCGCTCGGGCCACGGTCGATGGAAGGCAGATCGAATGAGGTGAAGAGCGATGGTCGTACCAGGGGTTGTGCTGGACGACGAGGCTACCTTCGTCTCGCGCCGACAGGTCCAGCGCCTCGAGTGCACGCTGCTCCACCTCGCCCGGCTCGAGCGCCCGTCCGCCGTCATTGTCGTCGTCGTCTGACGAGTCATCCGGGTCAGTCTCTAGAAATGTGCGAGACCAGATGTCCTTCGGCATTGGCAAGAGCAAAAGAAGGTGAGATGGTGATGATCGTTTGTGGTCGCGGGAACTTGGTGCGAGCGCCCAGATCAGCCCCCGCGTCGTGAGCGCATACAGCTAGCCGCCGAGGGGAGAGGGAGGCAGAGGTCAAACGGCCATGCCATTCTTTCGCACAGCGAACGACCGGTCTACACAATCCTTGTCTGCGACGAGACAAAGGTCCAGGAAGAAGAGCGGGGAGGGGATGTTTTGGTGATGGGATCGTGGAGAGGCCTCAGGGAGCGCCGAGGAAGCGGCGAGCGTGAAGAGGATCGATGAGCAGAGGACAAGACCCTGCTCAGATGACGAGATACTCGTCCGTGATGAGGACGGTCTCCTGCGAGAAGGAGACGTCTTCGCCGCCCTCGACCAGCGATGCGCTCGCAACCTGAGGAGAAGGTCAGCAAACGCAGACAATTTAAAAGCCGTCCAGCGACCCGCGAGGCACGCAAGCAGTCAGAAATCAGAGGGAGCCAACGCACCTGGACCTCGGCCAGGCTTCCGGCCGACACAAAGCCGACGCGGACGGGGAAGAAGCTGTCGACATCCTCCGTGCCCCCGACCGTGAACTCGAGGTTGCCACTCGGCTCGTCGGCGTCGATCGTGTCGGTCCGCCACTCCAGCGCGGCCGCCGAGGCGTTGTGCGACCACGAGCCCGTGTTGGACGTAACGTCTAGCTGGAGGCCGTGCCTGATGGCGGGCGGGACGAATGAGCACACAGGATCTGGTCAGTCGGGCAGTCGGCAGAGAAGGGGGACTGTTTCAGAGACACCAAACGCACGGGATCGGGATCGAGATGCAGACGTCGCGCAGCGTCAGGTGCTTGGCCTCGAGCTCGTACTCAATGTTGACCTCGACGTTGCCCTCGCCGGCGCTCGGCCAGCAGTTGATGCTGAGCGGCACCTGGCTCTCCTTGGTACCGCCGAGCTTCCACTTGACAACGCCGAGGCCCTTGCCGACGGGGAAGTCGCGCTTGGCGTCCTTGAGCGCGACGACGCGCGTGCCGGTCGGCGCAAACTTGGACACTTGCGGGTGGTGCTTGAACTGAATGTCGGAAGCGAACGAGCTCGACGACGACGGCGGGATCAGCGCCAGCTTGAGCTTGGCGAGCGCCGGGTCCGACACGAGCAGCTCGAGCTCTCCCTTGAGGTCAAACGAGGCGAGGCCACCGTCGCGGAGCAGCTGCAGCGAGAGGTGTTCCGAGATGGCGACGTGGACGCTGGAGGCAGGAGAGGAGGGGAGAGCAAGAGTAAGAAGGACGCGTCAGCGGGTCGTGACAGGCGGAAGTGAAGGAGGGTCGAGCAACACGAGTGAGTGATCAAGAACGAACCTTTCCTTCTCGACCTCGCCGAGGACGCCCACGTCCGGCCCGGCCTGCTCGGCCTCCTCCTCCTCGGGCTCGGCGTAGGCCTCGCGAACCTCAGGCGCGCCAAACTGACCCGGCTGCGGGACGTATTCCTCCTGGCTAACAGCTGCCTCGTCGCCGAGCGCGCTGAGCAAGTCTGACTGCTTGGGCTTCTTGCCGAGCTTCATGCCCGACCCCTGGAAAGCCTTGGTCGACTGGGCTGACGGCGGACGCGACGACGACGCCGACGGTGCGACCCGCGGCTGCTGATACTGTTGGGGCATCGGAGGCTGGTAGCCGCCCTCGCCCTGACTGCCGTACGACGCGCCGCCCGGCCGGCTGCCGCCGACGCGCGCCGTCTCGCGCCGCTGGTGCTCGAGCATCTTTGCCCGCCGCTTGAGCTCCTCCTTGGCCTCCATCTCCTTGTTGCGCGCGATGATCTCCTGCACCTTCTCCTCGTGCGACTCGGCTGCGAGGATCGTCCGGATCTCGCTCGTCGTGTGTGGGCTTGCAAAGCCGAGCGGCAGCAGCTCGTCAAATGTGGCGATGAGCGGGAAGGCGTGCGCTAGCAACGTCGCTTCGGTCGGTGGTGCCGACCGCAGGAGGTCCGAGATGGAGCGGACGATGAGCGCAAGCGTCGAGATGTCCTATTTTCCGCGCGTCATAGAAGCCAATGCATCCATCAGTCGAGAGCATAGCAGACCAGCTGGGAGGGCGAGAGGAGGAGATGACGCACCTGAAGGATGTTGCTGCCGAGGTTGGTGACGAGGACGACCCAGACGTCGTCCATCGGCTGGTAGACATAGCGCACCTCGGCCGTCTCGACCGTCGTATGCTGGCTGCCGGCCGGAATGAGCTTGGGGAACGACGTCAGGAGCGACTCGACCCGCGACCGTGGCAGGTCGAGCAGCTGCCGCGAGATGATGGCTGCAGAGAGCCAGACACGTCGAGAGCGTCAGCAAACGACGGGTAAGGGTCTGGGCTGAAAGGCTGAAGCTCGGGCGCGATGCTGGAGGGCGCGAGGAATGACAGGGCAAGCGACAGCACCGGCCAGCCCATGCAGTGCTGTAGAGCCTTCATTGACAGAGCCCGGCAGCTTACGACTGAGCGGGGGCCGCAGGCAGAAGTGGAGGAGGGAGACACCGAAAGAGGCGGAGGACGAGAGAGGTAGATGTCACGAAGGCAGGAGGGACGCACGCTTGCCCCCTCGGGAGACGATGCTGGCAGCCAATACGACCTAGAGTACGGCGAGGCCCTCGTCAGTCGCGCGACTCGGCTGAGCAGCACAGGACATGCGGATGAGCGTGCTGACGTACCATGACGAGGGTTGTAAAGGGAGGGAAGGAAGGAAGGAGAGGGAAAGGAAAGAGAAGGGGAGAGGGGATGAAGATGGGCGGCGGCAGGCAACGACAAGGGTGAGAAGCGCGAGGCGCGACAGCAGCAATCGCTGCGTGGCTCGCAGAATTATGGGCGCGAGTGATCAGGACCACAAAACGGCCACCCAGCTGATCATGATCTTCCCGTAATCGAGCGTCTGTTCGCCATCATAAATTCGTGATCGACGATGTGCTCGTCTCTCCCGGCTGCCCGGACCTCGACAGCTCGCCCCCAAACGCTCACTCACCCCCTCCTCCCTCCCTTATTTCATTCTCTCCTTTCGTCATGTCCTCCCTGTTCGGCTCCTCCGCTTCCACGCCATCCTCTGCAGGTGCGCATCCTTTGCTCCCGCCTGCCGCAGCGCTGGCTCGCTCGCGAGCGTCCTTTTTGCGCTCGACGCTGACGTCCCCGACCGGGTCGCCTGCGCCTTTCCTCATCCGCAGGTTCGCACCTCTTCCTCTTCTCCAAGTCGAGATTGCTTTTGCGATGTCTCGATGCTGACGTCCACAACTTGCAACAGACGTCCAGTTGCGCAAGGAGCAGATCAAGCAGCAGGTCCAGCAGGAGCTTCAGCTTGTGAACGCCCAGGAGCTCATCAACGCAAGTCTCGAGCATCCTCCCTTGGCCGTCCGCGTTGCCGGGAGCGTTACCGGAGCTGACCTGACTTTTAGCTCGTCCCCTTCCTGCTTGAATCTCTCGTACACCTCTCTGTTCCTGCCAATAGAAAATGAACGAGAAGGTGCGGTGCCAACCGCTACTCGCTTGCGGCCCAGCTTGATCACCGGCTGACCCCAACTGCCGCCGCTCGTCTGCCTCTTTCATGCAGTGCTATGCTAAGTGCATTCCGAAGCCCGGCGCGCTGCTCACGAAGAGCGAGGAGGTGCGTACCCGCGTTGCGCTACTTGGCACCCTCGGTGCCGACAGAAACAGGACTGGCTGGTGCTGGAACCTCTTGAGGTGACCTTAGGCAGGCAGCCATCGGGACATCGAGAGCGCTGCGCGAGGGTCGCTTTGCGTCTCAACCACCTGGTCTGGCGCGAGATGCGGAGTCACGATGGGAGGAACAGAGACGGGATCCTTCCCTCAGGGCGACGAGGGTCAACGTCATGCCGCCTGTCGTGGGGAAGCATGCCGGGCGACGTGTCCTTGATGACCTCAGCGCTGACGCCTGCCGGTCTTTGTCTGACGTGCCCTTTCCCTCCAGAGCTGTGTCACCATGTGCATGGACCGCTACATGGAGGCCTGTGCGTGCCCGTGTCACTCTCTTACGGTTCCCGGTACTCTGCTGACGCCTCACCCTCTCGACCTGGTCCCGTCCGCAGTCAACACCGTCTCGCGCGCATACATCACCCGGCTGTCGAAGGAGCGCGGCCAGCTGTCAGCTGCTGGCGGCGGCATCATGGCCCCCGGTGGGTCGATGTAGATGACGACCTACAGAAAAGAAAGATTAAAAGAGGGACGCCCAATGACGAGAGGGTGGATCTCCATGCGCTTCGAACTCCGTGGGGCGAGCGCGCGCCCGATCGGCCGCCAGCTGCTACAGAGGCGTTCTTTGCGCGCAGGGTCGCTTCTGGAAGATGGCAAGACGACTCGCAAAGCAACTAAGAGCGCAGATGTTGACAGATCGGGAGCCACCTGGTCGACGACGAGCGCTGCACCGATCGGCATCGCCGGCGGGAGCGAGGTCGAGTTCAGCCCACGCTCAGCACCGAATGCTTGCTTGCTCTTCTCCCCCTCACCCTCTTTTCCTTCCCTCGCAAAGCCAGCACAAGCCGTTTCCGACCTGATCCCCTTCCTCCCTTCACGCACTGAGCATGCTCTCCCGCTGGACCAAGAAGGACGCTTCATCACAGAGCGGCGGCGGCTCGGGCGCCGGCGTCGGGGGAGAGCGACATGCCGGCAGCTCCTCGAACAACGGCGGCCAGTCAGCGCTGTCGTCGGCTGCGGCAACGCTCGCGCCGCACGACAAGGAGCGGACGGGTACCGACGGGCTCACGCCGTCTGAACGGACGCTGCTCGAGGGCATGGAGCGCTTCTACGGCATGGAGAACGTGAGTATTCCCCTTTGCTCCGAGCACCAGCATCGCGAAGGCGTTTGCGACCGGGGAGGGCAGGTGATGGGCTGCGGCAGGGTCTGTAGCTCGCTCGCATCCTCCAGCTGGCATCCCTTTTGGTCATGTCGAGTAACTGGTGGCCTTGCGCCGCACATGGGACCTCCAGCGAGGGTCAGGAAGGAGGATCATGAGCAAGGGCTGGCGAAGGTCCTGTCTGTCGTCGAGGAAGGCGCGCGCGGAGGCCAGCGGAGGGGGCCCGCTGATCGCCCCAACCTTCTCTCCGAGACCTTCTAACGATCCGGCTCGCAATCCGGCGGCCAGAAGGGGTCCGCATTGCAAGTGCAAGGCATGCTTGTACTGGGCGGGCGATACACACGGGCGTTGCCTGTCCGACGAGTTGAAGGATGGGCCAGGGCTGACTCTTGCTGCAACCCTCGCTCCCGCCACGCCTGCCCAGTTCGGCAACACCTGGTCGGTGCCTCCCACTCCTCTACTCTGCCTTAAGCACGGGTCAGCTGACCTTCCTTTAACGCTCTTGCCTTGCAGTTACGCCAACTCGGTCGTTCAGGCACTCTTCTTCTGTCGGCCGTTCCGCGACTGCGTCAACACGTATCCGTCGCTCCTGTCGCCCTACTCGCCGACCGACACGCCGCCGTCGGACCTGTCGCTGCAGATGCCAGATTCGAACTCGTCCGGCGGCTCTTCGCCCCTCATGGCCTCTCCTGGCGACAGTGTCGCCTCGCCCGTTCAGAGCCCGAGCGCGACGCGAACGAGCCGCTGGCCAGGGTCGAAGCGCATCCTCTCCTCCGGCCACGCCAAGGGCGACTCTTCGGCTGACGGCGCATCTTCGCTCGAGCCCCCACCGGCCAGTAAGCGAGATCGCTCGCGGTCGCCTTCGCGCACGCGCACGTCGCTTCAGCAGCCGTCCTACCCGCCACCGGCGACGCTGTTTGACGCGCTGCAGTCGTTGTTCCAGCACATCTCGTCAATCCCGCCGCCGTCGTACGTGATCTCGCCGAACAAAGACAAGGACGGCAACCCACCGGTGCCGGTGCCCTCTGTCAGCAAGGTCATCGCGCCGGCGGCCTTCATCGCCAAGCTCAAGGTCGAGAACGTCATGTTTCAAGGGTCAATGCAGCAGGTTGGTCCACCTGTCCACACTGTCGCGCATCCCGACGCGTGATGCTGACTCGACCTGGACCCCTCGCAGGATGCCCACGAGTTCCTCAACTTTCTGCTCAACAAGATCGGCGAGGATCTGGCGGCAGAGGATCGCGAGCGGCGCGCGGCAGCGAAGGCCGCAGCTGCAGCGGCAAGAGCACTGGCGGCCGAGGACAGTGAGTTTTGCGCGTCTCGCAGATGCTTGGTCCGAGTAGCCAGGGTGCGAGTATTGTGGCTGACAAAACTCACTCGCGCGGTCAAACGTAGTGGCCAACTCGACCGGCTCAGTCTCGACGGCCGGCGCGCCGCCGCTGGACGGCGTTGGCAAGGCTGAGCCGACGTTCGTTCAGAAGCTGTTCGAGGGCACGCTCGTCAACGAGACGCGCTGTCTGACTTGCGAGACGGTGCGTCCACAAAGTGTCTTGTTGACCTCGCTCGACTCAAGCTCCTCGCTGATAAGAAGTTGGACTCCAGACCTCGTCCCGCGACGAAAGCTTCCTCGATCTCTCCATCGACATCGAGCAGAATTCGTCGGTGACGGCGTGTCTGCGCCAGTTTTCCGCCAGCGAGACGCTGTGTCAGAAGAACAAATTCTACTGCGACACGTGCTGTGGTCTTCAAGAGGCCGAGAAGAGGTCTGTCCCGTCTGGCTCCCCGCCGGTTCACCCTCACGCACGCGCGCAAGCCAATGGCGTCTGACGACGTCTGCCCGCCTTTCGCTGCCCGCAGGATGAAGGTCAAGACGCTGCCGAACGTGCTCGCGCTCCACCTGAAGCGCTTCAAGTACCAGGAGGACCTCGGCCGCTACGTCAAGCTGTCGTACCGCGTCGTGTTCCCGTTCCACCTGCGCCTGCCAAACACGAGCGACGAGACCGACAACCCAGACCGGCTGTACGAGCTGTTTGCGTTCGTCGTCCATATCGGAGGGTGCGTGCCGTTCTCCTATAGTCTCCGGCTTGCCTTGCGTCTCAGGCTGACGTTCAAGCTCCCCGGACTGGCGCGCGCGCTGTCGCTCAATCAGCGGCCCGCACCACGGCCACTACGTCGCCATCATCAAGACGAGCGCCGGCTGGATGATGTTTGACGACGTCAACGTGTCGCCCGTCGACGAGGCCGACATCCAGCGCTACTTCGGCGAGTCGACCTCAGGCTCAGGCTACGTGCTGTTCTACCAGGCCGCCGACCTTAACTCGTCGTCGCTAGGTCTGCGGGCACGGCAGGCGCCAGCACCATCTCCCGCGTCGGACCGACCGACCAAGCCTTCACCATCAGAGCCGCTGAACCCGCCCCAAGCTTCGGTTGCGACGCCTCCATCACCACCGTCGTCCGTTCCGCGTTCCATCCCGACCCTACACTTGCCGGTCGACGGCCGCCCAGAAGTGGCTCCCGAGGTCATGACCCCGAGCTCGCCATCTCCCAGCCCGACACCGCCGGGCGAGGCCGACGACGACCCAGCCGAGCTGCCTTCCTCCGGGCCTCCCTTCGTGCCCCGCGAGCGCTTTGCCTCAGCGCCCGCAGCCATTCCGAGCTCGCCCGTCCCCACCAAGTCGGACCACGCGCCCCTGCCCCACGCATCGCCTCAACGAACGCCCATCAATGGAACCGAGGGGCCCGTACACCGGCGGCGGTCATCCTCCAGCGGTGCCGAAGCCCATCCTCCGACAGTCCGTCGTCCTTCGCACAGCGGCGCAGGAGGTCACGCCCGACGTACGTCACACAGCGGCTCCCCCGACGCCCACCCTGACTCTTCGCACCGAACGCCTGGCCCGCCCGATCTGGAGCCCAAAGTGCGCACGCGGCGCTTCTCGTCGATGACGGCTTCGCCGACGAATCCCGCCGCACCGCCGAGCAGCAACTCAGACTACCTCCAGTCGCTCGTCACTGGCCGGCCCAAGGTCGAAACGAAGGAGGAGAAGAAGGCGCGCGAGCAGCTCGAGAAGGAGCGCGAGCGGGCGCAGAAGGAGCGCGAGAAACTTGGTCGCGAGCGCGAGAAGGAGCGCGAGAAGGCCGAAAAAGAGCGGGAGAAGCTTCGGCGCGAAGAGGAGAAGGCGGACGCGGCGCGCGTGGCCAAGCTCGAGAAGGAGATGGAGCGGCGGCAGCGGATGCAGCGCAAGTCGAGCCTGCCCCCGCCCTCGGCGCCCGAACCACAGCTGGCCAAGGGCGGCGGCGCCATGTCCAAGCTGGCTGGCCTCGGCCGCAGCCCGAGCATGGCGCTCTTTGGCAGCCGCAAGGCCAAGGATAAGGACTAGCTTGGAGCCGCGTTGCGCATCTTGTACTCGGAGTCTCGACAGTTGTACGACGTTTCATTGTTTTCTCCTAGCCGGCCCCGCGTCCACCGCCCGTCAGCACCAGCTTTTGTCCTCGACCCTTCTTCTTCTTGCCGCCGGTCGAGCCAGCCGCGTCGCCCTCGCCCGTGCTGCTCGCGCCCCCGCCGTCGACGGCGCGCGACCCGCCGCGACCGCTGCCTGAGTCGAGCTGCTGCTGGGCCTCAAACTGGCGCCAGAGCGCGGCAACCTCGGCGTCCTCCTCTGCTGAGCGCGAGACCGGCGCCGCGAACGACCGCGACGACCAGATTGACGAGGCGGCCGTGACGTGTGGCGAGGGTGCCGATGGCCGCCGTTCGTCGCCGTCCGGGCCGTCCGGCTCGACGTCCCAAAGGCTGCGCGCCAAAGCGTCTTCAAAGTCGTCGCCGCCGCCGCCGCCGCTGGGCGTGTGGCCCCAGCTCGAGGGGAAATTGTCTGACGTCAGGTTGCGCCGCTGCATCTCCTCTTCCTCACGCTCGCGATCTTCGGCCCTGCGGCGCTCGCGCTCCTCGCGCTTGCCCTTCTCCTTGCGCCGCTGCCGGCGCTGGCGCAGGGGCGTCTCAAACGCGGCCAGGGTCGCCGGCGAGACATGGGCTGTCAGGTCTACCTGGACGAAGAGGATGGCGCAGCCGGTCGGCAGGTGGGCTAGGTACTTGCAGCGCTTGCGGAGGTCCTCGTTCACTGGACGAGAGAGCGAAGAGGTGAAAGTGGTCGGGAAGGTCGTCAGAAACGCGGAGCGCGCATTGGCCGGCAGGCCACAGGGAAGCGACAAGAGAAACTGACTGGTGCCCTCCTCGGTACCCTCGATGCCGACGACGAGCGTTTCTGGAAACGATGCGTACGTCTTGAACTCGGCCAGCAGGACGCGGATGTCGAGCGGGTGGAGGTAGACGTGCCGGCCGTCGGCAGACTGATAGAAGTAGAAGGCTGGCTCGTTCGACAGGCCAGCGAGCGATGACGGCGGCAGCCGTGGCTTGACCGGCAGAACTGGCTTGGGCGGTGATGTTGAGAGGATGGAAGCGCGGGGCGACGTCGACAGAGGGGGCGGCTTGGCCGGTGCCGGCAGGGAGGGGGAAGGAAGCGCGTGGCCAGGGTGTGCTGCTGCCTCCTCGTGGCCGGCCGATGGACCACCAAGTGGCGGTGCGTCCGGGAAGAGTGGGTCCGGAAGAAGCGCCTGGGTAGTGCTTGGGACGAATTCTGGTGCGAATGCCGCACCATTTGGCAAAGGCGAGGCGGAGGAGGGATTAAACCGGTCACCGGCCTGGTTTTGTGCGAGTCGCTCGAGCCGATCCCGCTCACGCTCGCCCCTGATTCGCGCGCGCTCCTCGGCCTGTCCGGCAATCTCCCTGACCTCGGCCACCTTGCGCGCGACGAGCCCGTCCGGCCCGCCGATCTCGGCCGTGAGCCGCTCCTTGACCTCGAGCACACGGGTGCGCGCACCCTCGAGAAAAGCCAAGCCGAGGTCGCTCTCGCCCGCCCGGCGCTGCATGATCTTTTCGCGCTCGAGGTCGGACCGATCCCGATCGAGCTCGCCAAAGATGTAGTCGGGTGAGGCGAGCATGAAGCGCGAGAAAGCGGTGACGTCGGGCAGAAAATGGAATGGCGCCTCGTGCGGGGGGATCGCCGCGGATGGCCAGGTTGGCGATTGAGGCAGCGCGAGCGTCGTGTTGTGCGGCCGCTGTATCAGCCGCAGTGGTTGCTGTGGCAGCCGCGACGACGATGCAATGGCGGACGGCATGTGCATCGTGGCGGTCGGCGACGTCGAGGGAGAGGCGACCAGGCCATGGTCGGCTGCCGCCGTAGCAGAGCCATCTGTTGGCACGATGGACGGTAGGGCGCGGACCGACTTAAGATCCTTGGAGTGGATCGAGTCATTGCTGCGACCGCCAGGTGAGAGGGATGGGGCCGAGGGGTGTCAGCGGCCAACGGCGAGGCTGCCGCGCACGCGCGGGAATGGAGCCGAGGAGCGCACCAGATCGGGCATCGGGCCGTCTTGCTCTCAGCCAGGGCGAGGTATTGAAGCACGCAGGAGTAGCAGTAGACCTGATTTTTTGAGGAAGGTCTCGGTGTCAGCAAGGTGGCCGCTAGCGTGACACGCAGGTCGAGTCGATCTGGACGACGCACATGCCCGCACTTGGTCATCCTAGGAGCGACCAGGTCCTGAGGGACGTCGTCGCGAGGCGGGCGTCAGGTCTGTCAGCTTCCTTGGCCACGACTCATTCAAATAGCCCCTCAGTCTTTCGGACTAACGCTGAGGCAGATCGGACAGCTCGGGAGCTCTGCGGCCTGGCCTGAGCCGTCGCGGTCGATCCCGCTCCCGCTGCTGCTGCCCGAGCCCGGGACGAGAATCTGGAGGATGTCGGTCCAGCGGAAGAAGATGTCCGAGTCGGCAAAGTAGGCCGTATAATCGCCCTTGGGGTTGAGCATGAACGAGAAGCTCGCGTTGACAAACTCTTCGGGGCGAAGACGAAGGCGGTCAACCACGTTCTCGAGGGAGGGGGGCAGCTGATCTCAGGGAGGGATGGAGGAAGATCCAGCTCGACGGCCAGCATCGAGGGACGCACTCTCTTTGTTGAACAGCGTCCAGCGCGCTCCCTCCCCTCCACCCGTGCGCTTGCTCCTGCGTGGCGGCGGGTGGACCTCTTGGCGAGCCGGCAGCGAGAAGTTGAGGAGGTGCGAGGCATCCATCTTGCGGCCCATCTTGCGGCCACCGCCGCCGTCGGTCGCGCCACTCGACGACGAGCCGGCACCCCCGCCGTTGCGCCCTCCTGCCCGAGTGCCGCCGCCGGTCGACGGGGTCGACCTCCGGCGGAGGGCAGGAGCAAGCGGGGGCATGGCAGCTGATGAGGATACGGGGAAGGGAGGTGATGCTGAAGGGGGGTCGTGGAGGTTTGTGGGGACGGCCCAGGGACACTTAAACAGAGCCGTATCCGCCGCACGATGCGCAACTCGAAACACGACGGTAGCAGCGTACAAAATTCGATCAAGACAGCATCTATAAAGTCTAAGGGCAGCATCTAGGAAGTAACGAGAAGGCAGAAAACACGGCAAGTCAGGGTGTAAAGGCTAGATACAGGGCGAGAAGGACGAGGACGGGGGTGGTTTGTGCGTGCGACAGGCGGTGGTGCGCGAACAATGACGTTCGCTCACGTCGACTCGTCCTCGCCGACGAGGGCGACCCAGGTGAGCCCGCCAAACAGGCAGCCAAAGACGGGCGCGACGACGGGAATCCACCAGTAGTGGCCGCTCGACGAGAAGACCTCGGAGCCGTAAACGATGGCAGAAAACGCCCGGGGAGCGAGGTCGCGGGCGGCGTTGATGGCGTAGCCCGTCTGCCAGCCGTCCGAGGCGCCGACACACAGGAGCAGGACGAAGACCGCAAAGGAGGCACCTGGCTGGCCGAGCCCGGCGTTGCGCTTGGACGAGATAGCGTAGATACCGAGCATCAGGAGGAACGAGGCGAGGAATTCGGACAGGAACGAGGTCGTCCAGCGCGACGTCGGCAGCGGGTACGTCGCAAAGATGCCCGCCGTCGGACCGCGGCTGATGCCGGTGCCGTCCTGGGTGTGAGCAACCCCGGGGACCGTTCGCAGACCGCCCTCGTAAACGTCGATCTGGTTGGCGTACTGAGCAAAGACGACGGCGGCGGCGACGAAGCCGCCGAGCATCTGGCTGGCGATGTAGCCCGGCAGCTTCCTCAGCGGGAAGCGCTTGCCGTTAGAGGGGATAACGAAGAAGCAGATGGAGACCTGCGCAGAACGAATGGAGGGAGGAGGTCAGCCATGGAGACGGGCAAGAGGCAGGGAAGAGGGGGGCACGGGCGCCGCGCAGCAGCCGCAGCTCAAGGGTCGGGCGAGGGGTACGATGGGACGTACAGCCGGGTTGAGGTGGGCGCCAGAGATCGATCCAGCGACGAGAGAGCCGATCATGACGGCACCCGCCCCTACCAGCGATCGATCCAAGCCTGGTCAGCTCCATGAGGGGCTACAGAGGGCTCGAAAAAAAAGAGGGGGGGGGGTGAGGACGCACAAGCAACGTTCACACCCAGCCACGATCCATGGGTGCCGCCCGAAAGCACGTACTGAGCGACGACACCGCTGATAGAAAACAAAACAGGAGACAGAGTGGTCAGCCTAGTTGCCATCGAGACTGAGAAAGAGGCAGGAAGGAGAGGGACTCGCTCGCCGACAAAGACGATGAGGGCCGTCCCGAGGAACTCTGCGAGGAGCTCGCGCGAGTTGGCCCGAGCCTGCAAGAGCTTGGTGGCGAACGGGCGGGCGGCAGAAGGGATATGAGGCGAGGGCCCCGAGGCAGAGGGAAGCAAGGGCTGGTGTTCGGGGTCGGACATGGCGAAGGTGGAAGGGAAGGGCGAGTGACGGTTGGATCGAACAAGGGGCTCGTTTCGTCCGCGCGCGAAACGCCCAGGCGAAAGGAAGGCGCGTGCTCGGGCCAATCACTCGCACAGGGCATCGGGCTGCGACTCTCGATCTGGTTAAGGCAGGGAGGGTCGGGGCTCAACCTTTGCAAAAAAGAGGGCGCGATCGTGCAATGAAGAAGCAAAGCGGTCATAGATCGTCGTTATTTGGGGGAGGGGGGGTACTCGTCGTCCTCGTCGTGCCGGCGCTCGCGCGCTCGTCGAGGTGCCGTCAAAGCGAGAGCCGGGAAGCGGGCCTCACTTCCTAGCAGCCTGGCCCGAACGATAGCCGTGGGTGAACTGCCACTCGCGCGGGTGGTCGCCGACCGACGCCTTGTGCGCCTCGGTCGCGGCGACCTCGTCGTTGCGATCATCGGCCGCGTCGGCCCAGCCCTTGTCGAATCCAGCGTCGACTGCCGCAATCCAGGAGACAGCAGTGCCCGCTTCTCAGCAAGGGGGGCAATCGGGGAGGGTCGAGAACCGTTTGAAAGACATGATGGCACGCACAGCGGTCGTTGGCGCTCTGCCACTTGTCGCCTTCGTCAGAGTGGGCCTTCCAGTAGGCGACGTGTTCCTCTGTGGCAAGGGCGGCAGTGTCAAGGGGTCAGGAACTGCCAACCGACGATATGAGAGAGCCGAGCATAGGTAAGTGAAGCTGACGCTGGGCCTTCTGGCGGAGCGAGTCGCGGTCCGAGTCGTTAACCATGGTGCTTGTGCTTTTGAGGTAGTGAGGTGTACGAAGTGTGGGCGGGTGGTGCGAGGTGGCAGGTGGTGCGAGGTGGGAGACGGTGAGGGAAGGAGATGAGCGAGCGAGCTGCTGCCCTTTTGTAGGCCTCGTCAGGCGGTGCTGGCGTGCTTTCGCAAGGTCAGCTGCTGCGTGATGAGATGGGGGCTGGGTCGGTCGAAGCGGTCAAAGCGAGGGTGGCACGTCGGCGGTGAATGACGCCAGAAAAGGGGCGGTTGGGCGAATGCGGCTGGCGAGGAACAGTCGCTGAGGGTGCTCAGCGTCGCCAGCTCGGACTAAGACAAGGCTGTGAGTGGCTCGTGGTGCTCGACCTTCCGCGACTTGCAGCATGTCGTCCAGTCGAGAAGGCCTTGTCAGGCCTGCAATGAGCTTTGATGGGCGAGCTGTCGTTGGGCTGAAACATGACGAGGTGCGGGTGTACAGTACACCTCTGAGGCATCAAAAACGGCCATTTTACACCGCCGGTCAACACCGCAAGCGGTGCCAAACACCGGGACCGGTGTGCGAGGGACGCTCCCAGGGAGGTTCGCTTGCACACCTGCTGAAGTGTGCCAACACCTGAACGGGTGTCACTGCTGGCGGTTTCCTCGACCCCTCTCCTGGTGTCTTCGTTCAGAGCCATGATATCCAGTCGCACTCGCGCGACTCGCAAGGGGGCGACCCCCTCGCGAGTGCGCGAGTGCGAGCAGAGCAAACAGAGGTACATGGGAGGCGCCCCGAATAGCGGCGTAAAGGAGAGAATGGCACGCACGCTGGTCAATCGCAGTGGGGGCGCGCTGGAGGAGACAGAGGGGCGAGGTCAGCGACGGCGCCAGCAACGCACAGCGGCCGCAAGGGCAAATCACGCACTGAATTCACGCACTGAAAATTGTCCAACGGAGAGCTGCGATACGTTGACAGGCCAAAGCAAGAGAGAGGGAGAGCTGTCAGTCTCCTCTGCCAGCTGCAGATGGGGATGGGCTGAGCGAAGGAAGCTGGGCAGCTGCGCGCGACGTCCGAGCACCCACCTGTCAGGACAAACTCGACGTCGAGCCAAGTGGCCTCTTGATCGTCGCTGAGGCCGGACCGGGACATATTGAAGACCGTTGATGCGTACGAGCCCCTTGCCGGAAAGAGCGTCGGCGGCGGTGCGAGAGAGCTATCGACGACACCGGGGAGCAGGCGAGGACGAGGGACCGGAGTTGTGTGGTCGGGGCGGGAGCAAGGCAGCTCGCCTCACCCTTCCGACGACGACGACGTTGCTTCTTGCCTCCTGTCCCTCTCCTCAAGCAGACCCTTCAGCCGCTTGGCCTTCCTTGCCCGGCAAGGACCTCGTAGCCAGCTCGACCACTTCGCTTTGAAGGAGGCTGCTCCCTGCCGCCCGGAGAGACGCGTCCGCCCTGCCTCACCTGGACCCACTCGCCCTCTTCCAGGCGCCGCTTTTCGATCACCTCAGGCTAAGACCCAACCCACAGAGGTCAGTTTTGAACGCGTGAGCTCGTGCCCGACTCTGTCCCGACGCTGTGCCTATGAAGAAGGCTGATCCGCGTCGCTCTGGCTACCCGACAGGCCTTCACCTCGTCGCCAGCTTGCTTCCCGTCGCCAGCAGCTCGTCCCACCCCTCCCGGCCTGCCCGCTCTCGCCATGGCGAGTGCCGAGCAGGAGCACGTCGGGCCGCTGCCTGAGCCGTTGCCGCGCTACACTTTCCTTGCGACGCACTTCACGGCCGGCAACTCCACTTTCTCGGAGCAGCTGTTCTACGGCATTTCAGAGACGCTGAGCCCACCGGAGCCTCACACGGACCGGCCCCAGTCGACCGTCATGTTTGACATGTTCGCACGCAAGGTCGTCATCGAGGTCTACTGCGACCGGTGCAAGCCCTACCGTGTCAGCAGCACCGGCAACAGAGACGGCATCAGCAAGAAGGCCATGTGGCCGTTCCGCGCCGAGATCCCTTGGGAGGACCTGCAGACGCGCGGCATGCGCCTCGACTTGTCGGACGGACTGACAGACAACGACGACGAGGAAATCTGGAACCTGCGCATCAACCTGCGTCGACCGCCGCTGCTATGGTACACGTATCCGCCGGCTCCCAATCAGCGCCAGTCTTGGAACGGCGGCCCACGGCGGGTGTACGACCGGCGCGCGACAGAGGAGGACTACATCGCGATCGACGCCACCGCCGACTGGGGCCGGGAGCGCAACCCGGACGGCAGCGAGGGCGACGGCAGGAAAATGACAGTTCTCGGACTGCCGACGACTATCGCATTCTTCAAGGTGAGTCTCTTCCCTATTGGGCCGAGCAGGCGGCGCGCCCCCACTGCCTGCTGCCCGACGAGTGGCTCTGACCTGCATCTTCTCTTGCGCGCTCCCCAGCCCGGCAACTGGCTGTCGTACCAGATCTCACTCAAGCTCGACAAGATGGACGTCAGCACGCTCAAAGACCTGCTGAAAAACCTTCGTTTGACCTCGCCGTACCCGGCTGCGTTCGCCGAGTCGGACTCGCTCGATATCCCCGACTCATTGCCGCTACCGCCCAACCCGCAGTCGCTGCTTTCGTCGATCGTGCGCTACCCGTTCCCGATGCGGTATCTGTTTGAGGGTCTCATCAGCTACGGTATCGTGGCACCCGAGGACCTGACGACGCTCACCGGCCAGCTCGCGACCGTGCCGGACGAGAGCCAGGCCAAGCGCGAGAAGCTGCTCGCGTGCCTGTTTTCGATGGGCAAGATTTCGGGTCGGATCCCGATGGTCGTCGATGGTGCGTCACGTTGCTGTCTTGCGCTAGAGAAAAGCGGTCGCCAGCCCGCGTGGAAGTTGATCTTCATGTCCGCGCTGCAGAGGTTCGCCAGAAGCTCGCGGCATCGGCGCCGGCCAAGCCGCTGCGACCGCACATCGTCCTTGTCCGACGGGCGATCGTCACGCCGACACGACTGCTGCTCCGCCCTCCTGCCGAAGAGGTGCGTCCGACGCAATTCTCCGGTTCTCCCGCTCATTCGACCGCGGCAACTGACGCCACGCTTGTCGAACTGCGCCACTGCCAGACCTCGAATCACGTCTTGCGGGAGCACGCCGACAAGATCGACCGCTTCCTGCGCGTCCAGTTTACCGACGAGAACGACTCGATTCATTACAAGTCGATTTGGGACGACACCGGACGCGGACGCAATGCCCAGCGCAACCCGCAGGAGAAGTGGTGCCCAGGCTATGGCATGATCGGACGCATGCGGCGCGTCATGGACGAAGGCCTCAAGTTCTCGGGCAGGACTTGGGTGCGTCCTCTTTTCGAAGCGTTCCCGCATAGCAGAGCGCTCTTGCCTTCCGGCTGACCTGTCCCTATCTGGCCTCGCAGGTCTACCTCGCAGCGGGCGGCAGCCAGCTGAAGTGCGTCGCGCAAACCCCCGTCGCCTTGCCAGCCGTACCGACTCGAGCGCAGACTGACCAAATCCTAGTCGCGCCCTGCTGCTCAAAACAGAGAGCGCCAGGTCTGGTTCATCTGCGAGGACGAGGACAAGGGCTTCACAGCCCAAAAGCTGCGCGACTGGATGGGCGACTTCACCAAGGAGAGAAGTATCGCCAAGCACTGCGGTGCGTCCCTTCGCCGTTTCCTCGCGCCTGGCAAGGATCCTCCAGCTGACGCCGGCTTGCATTTTGCCTCCGCAGCCCGCATCAGTCAGGTGAGCCATTAACCGCTCAAATGGCCTGCGTCGACGGATCTGAACCCCTGCTGATCCAGCACTCATCTAACTCACACGCACAGTCTTTCTCGACCACCCGAGAGGTCAAGGTCCGGCTTGCCCTCCAGCGAGAGGACGACATCCTCAACAAGCCCTAGTCGGTCCCGCCGATCGCTCTCGATCTGCCTTGCGCCACTGACCGCCTGCTCCTCCCCGCTTACCTTTCCGCGTGCCACAGCATTTTCACCGACGGTGTGGGCCGCACGTCGCAAGCGCTGGTCTCCAAGGCGGCTCAGGTCTTGCTCGGCGAGGCCGCAGTCCTCTCAAAGTACTCGGCCGTTCAAATCCGTATCGGCGGCGCGAAGGGCATGCTAGCGGCGTGGCCGTCGATGTCCAAGAACCAGGTCGTCCTCCGCGACAGCATGATCAAGTACGAGAGCAAGCACGAGAAGTTTGGAGCCGTCATGGTGCGCTCAAGTCTGCCTGTTCGTTGGAATCTCCTCCGCATCGGGCTGAGGTCGCGCGTACCCGTCCGTCCTCGTCCTCTGCCAGATTGCGAGCTATTCGCCCGCGTTCCTGAATCGGCAGGCCATCCTGCTGATGGAGGCCCTGGGCACCAAGCACGTGCGTTTCCTCGATCTTCTCTGTGCCCGCCCTCCTGTTCACATTCGCCGACAGCCATCAAGCTGACGCCGGCGCTCGCGCGCGACCTTCGCAGGAGGCGCTGCTGGGCGCTTTTGAGAGGCAGCTGACCCAGGTCCAGGGCCTGCGCGAGCGAGCGGCGAGCGACAAAAAGTCGCCCGACTTCGAGATGACCCACGTCCGTCTTGCCCTCCGCCGTTCTTCTCGACACTGCTCCGGCTCGTCTGTCCGCCGATCCACCCAGGCTGAAGGCTGACGCCCGCGTCCTTCATCGCAACCCAGTTCCCGATCCAGAAACTTGTCGCTGCCGGTCTCGGGTCGGACCCCTTCGTTCGCGACTCGATCATGCTCCTTCAGACCATCATGCTCTGGGATTTGAAGTGGAAGGCGCGCATCAAGGTCGACAAGGGTGCGTCTCGCCAGTCTGCTCGCTGCACCCATCACATCCCGTTCGGCTGACATGTCCTGCTCCTTTCCTCCGACCGACCCAGGCGTCTACCTCTTTGGTTCGTTTCCGCCTTCGCGTTTCTTAACTTCACCCAACACCCACGAGCCATGGCGCTGAACCCTCAATTTGAATCGCTGCAGGCGTCGCCGACGAGCTTCGCGTGCTCGAGGAGGACGAGGTGTTCTGCTCGTACGCCAACCCCTACGACGTCAACCAAGCCGGCGTCGTCGAGGGCGACTGTATCATCAGCCGAGCGCCTGCCCGTCAGTGTGCTCAGTCGCGATCATTCCGGTGTTCGGATGAGCGACTCACGCTCCTCCCTGATCCGTCGCAGTGCACCCGGGCGACATCCGCCGCGTCAAGGCCGTCCGCCACCCAAAGCTCATTGAGGCGGGCTTGGTCAACGTCATCATCTTTCCGGTTAAGGGCCGCAGAGACCTCGCCAACAAGTGCGCTCGATGTCGTCGTCGTTCTACTTGTCTGCTGTCCGTCAGCGCTGACCACTGCTGCTGTCCCTCGCTCGCGCCTGCAGACTCGCCGGCGGCGACCGTGCGTCCTGTCGCTCTCTCTTCGTTCAGTCGTACGAGATGCTGACGCCCAAATCCTTCCCTCTCACTACCTTCTCAGTCGACGGCGACACCTTCACGCTGGTCTGGGATCCTGACCTGCTGACCGCCAAAAACGAAGCACCAAGTGACTACACAGCGCCGACGCCGCCGCGGCTGGTGGACCGCGTCGAACTTGAGCACATCAAGGAGGTGCGTCTCGCCCTCGGTCCTTGTCCTTGGCACGCCCGATCCCCGAAGGCTGACACTCGGCCGACGATTTCTTCAAAGTGGTTCATCGACTACTTCAAGGTCTCTGCCTCTTCTCTCTTTTGCCTTGTCTATCCCAGTCGCGCTGCTGATGCCGACATCCTCGACCCTGTTCTGCAGTCGGACGTTCTTGGCCACATCTCGAACGCGCACATGGCCATCGCGGATCAGAAGGGCCCTCGCTGCGAAGAATGCATCCAGCTGTGCGCCTCCTGTACTTTTCCAGGTGTCTTCTCAGGTGCCGCTCGCTGACCTACCTGTGCCCTGTACAGCGCCCACCTGGCGTCCGACGCTGTCGACTTCCAGAAGACGGGCGTCGCGGTCGAGATGCCGCGCGAGCTCCGGCACATGGCGCGGCGGAGACCCGACTTCATGGGTGGGAGCTGGCAGCGCGAGATGGTTCGTCTGACTGTTGACGCTCAGCAAACATCTCCGGTCCTTTAAGTCATAGGCTCATCCTTCTGCTTTGCCTACGTCAATTGCGCCGCTTAGACCTACGAGTCGCCAAACATCCTCGGCCAGATGTTCCGTATGGTCGAGAAGGAGCCCAGCTTTGAGCGCCACACCGACGTTGACATCCACCCCGTGCTCGGCGCGCTTCAGGTGCGCGCTCCCAGGCTCACGTCTCGCACCAACGCGCCATCCTGCCGGCCTTCCCCCCCCCCCCCCCTTTTTCTATCAAGAAAGCTGATACCCAGCCGCTCTGCGTCTACAGGTGCCGGACGAGTTCCTCGTCGCGGCCTGGAAGACAAAGCTCGAGTACGAGCTCGACGTCGTCGGCTGTGCGTCTTTCGCGCTCCCCCTTTCCCTTTTCCGTCGCCGCCGTGAGCCTCGGACGCTGACCTCAGGGAGTGAATCCTCGCATGTCTGCAGTCATGAGACAGTACGTTCATCCATGCCTTTGCGTGCTCAAAAGGGCACAAGCCTTGCTGACTGCTTCGATCTGCCGCCCAGGTACATGCTCTCCGAGATCGAGGTTGCCACGGGACTCGTCGCTGGCATGGCCGTCCCACCTGAGCGTCGCAAGAACATGATGAAGGTACGTCGCTCGTCTTGAACGGCTCGCTCGCCACTCTGCGTCCGTTGCGCTTACCGGGCCATGTTTCGCCCTCCACCCTAGGACGACGCGCTCAAGGTCCGTGCCTTCTGCTCTACTAAGACTTTGTCTAGCCGGTTGCACGCCAATTTTACTGACTCTTCCTTCATCCTGGCCGGAGGGGCCTCTTTGTACATCAGCTCTCGATCCGCGACGCGTTTCAGGTCAAGCTGCTCGAGGTCTACCAGCGCAACGCAGCTGAGTGGGCCGAAACCAAGCCCGTCCCGCCGTCATTCCACTCTGCGACCGAATGCTTTGCCGTCGCGGCATACCAGCTCGTCTACGACAGCAAAGCGCGTGAGCGTGCCGAGTTCCTCGAGGACGATCTCACCGTCGTCGGCGCGGGGGAACATCTGGGCCCGGACGGCTCGCCGTCGGAGGACCTCTTCTCCTTCTGCTGGCTGTGGGCCGACGAGCTTGCCAATGCGCTTTTCCGTCGGGCCAACCAGCCTGCGAACGGCAAAGGACGCGACCTCAAGAGGAAGCGTACCGGCCTCCCGGAGGAGGTCGTGGACGTGGAGGTTCGTCCCGACTGCGGCTCCTCTCTGTCTTCCAGCTTCTTGATCTGCCGTGCTAAGGCGCATTCCCCCTCTTTTCGGCCTGCCAAGCAGGACTCGGACGCCGAGGAGCTCGAAACCGCCAGCCTCGACTTTGCGCCGATCCCGGCACGCTGGCACGCCCAGCGCAAGAAGGCCAAAGTGCGCGAGGGAGGGTGGGTCAATGTTGAGGACGACGACATCGATGAGGACGAGCAGGCGGTCCGCCTTGAGCTCGCTCGCCCAGGGTCCTCGAGCGCTGACGGCGGCCAGGTCTGGGTAAATGACGACGACGAGGCGGCGGACGGCGGCCTAGTCGACGATCAGCAGAGCGTCATCGAGATCGACTCGGACGACGAGGAGCCCGTGCAGAACGGTCTCGATGACCAGGCAGCCTGGGTCAACGACGACGGCAGTGACGACGACCAAAGCGACGACGGCGCGGGCGAGATGTGGGCCGACGACGGGGCGAGCGACGAGCCCGCAGCAGGTGCCGACGGAGCCGTGTGGGTCAATATCGAGGACTCGGCCGACGAGGCGACGCCTCGGCCAGCGGCACGTGCGGAGCTAGCGGCCTCTGGGACCCAGCGACTGGACTTGGCGGCCGATGACGACGAGGAGGACGAGATCTATCGTCAGTCGGACTGGCGCTCGCCGGTTTCGGCCGCGCGCTCAGCGCCGTCCCGCTCGCACAATCACGGGCAGGATGACGGGGATGAGCCCCAGCTACCGTCGTCGCCCTCGCCGGAGCCGGCTGCCTTGTCGACGCGTCGGCTCCCAACGCCGATTGAGCTGTCGGATTCGGAAGACGAGGGCGCCGAGCAGTTGTCTCCACAGCAGCCGCATCGGCCGCAGAGTGTCGTCGACCTCGCCGACAGCGACGAGGAGCTGTACGGCGAGGGCACGACCAACGACGACCCCTGGGTCAACGACGAAGGGACAGACGAGGACTGGTAGCTTTTTTCCCGACCGGGAGCGGAAGACAAAAACGTAAGGGGGGGGGGGGAGATGAGGCGAGGCGATCCCCATACTGTGCACGCCTGACGACTTTGAACGACCATGCCCGAGATGACGTCATGTTTTCTGCTTGCGCCAACAACGCCTGACAAGATTGCTTCATTAATCGTGCTCAGGGCGCGGTCAAGGGCGGGAAGACCTCGACCCCCTCGAGCAACGACGCTGGCTTGGTCCCTGATCGCGCCGCCGCCAGGGGGGGGAAGCTGCGCGAGCGGAAGCAGGCGGCGACGAAGAAGCCCCGTCAGTGGCAAGGACAGCGAGGACAGCGAAGGAGGCGAGAAGACGCACCGGCACCAGCGATCCTCGATCTCAACCACCTTCCAAACGCCCTCGGCCGAGGCAAAGATCGAGTACGAATTCTCCATGATCCCCGACACGGTCTGCGAGAGTGGACGAGGTCGAGGTCAGCAGCCGATCGAAAAAAGGAGGGAGCAGAAGGCAGGATCGCAGGCGGGGACGCACATGAGTCTCGAGCACCTTCGGCGACCGGCCGGGCGTCGACCAGGTGTAAGTGAAGGTGAAGGGGGCCTCGCCCTCAAACTCGAACACAATCTCGGCCTGCTCGCCCTCCTCGACCGTCTCGACAAAGTGCTCGCCGGCCTTGACGCGCGCGCTCGGCAGGGCGTGCACGCGACGGACGACGTCAGTGACGGGCGTCCGGCACTGGTTGCGTTGGTGCGCGATCGACGTCAGGGCAAACGTGCCTGGCTTGTCGGCGAGGCGCGAAAACTTGCCGTCGCGCTGCGTGATCTGCCGCTCGGCGCCGTCAAAGGTCGTTCTGCGGAAGAACGGGGAGGAAAGATGCGAAGTCAGGGGGAGCGAGTCAGCGAGTGGAACGGGCGACGACGCTCTGGAAACCAGCCAAGATCGGGCCGACTCACGTCAGGGTCCACGGTGGCGAGCCCTGCAGCAGGAAGTCGAGCGACTGGCCGACGCAGACGTCTTCGCCCTTCTGCACCTGGAC
The DNA here is from genome assembly GCA_014825535.1 of Cystofilobasidium bisporidii. Taxonomy (NCBI): domain Eukaryota; kingdom Fungi; phylum Basidiomycota; class Tremellomycetes; order Cystofilobasidiales; family Cystofilobasidiaceae; genus Cystofilobasidium; species Cystofilobasidium bisporidii. Next base: position 53,871 of record MVAK01000091.1, on the reverse strand, counting down.
AACGCTAGCCGTCTCAGCGACCTCGACCCTGAACACCTTGGCGTCCTCGGCGCCGTCCGCCGTCAGGTCCTGCGCGCAGCCGCTCGCGTCTCGCACGCTCTCGACCGCGACGGTGTACATGCCGAGCTGGGTGAACTCAAAGTCGTGTATGGCGACGGGCCACTCGTCGACCTTGATGTTGTCGACGGTACGCACGACCGGGTGCGACGACTTGGGGGTCATGACGTGCAGTGTGACCGAGAACGGCGCCTTGCCCTTGAGAGCAAGCACGCCTTGACGCGGGCCGAGCGTCGCAGGTGTCAGGCGCGAATTGGCGCACAGGCTGACGGTCTCGGTCGATAGCCACATGGCCGACGGCCGGCCATATACCTCGTGGTCAAAGGTGATCTTGCCGCCCTTGATCGGCGCGAGGCCGTAGTTGCGGTCGCCGACGCGGTCGAATGTGTACGTGTACCGGCCGGGCTCGTCCGTATCAAGCGCGAACGTCGTCGAGCTGCCGATGGCGCGAAGGACGTTCTTGTGCTGGTCACGGTGGAGGACCTTGCCCGAACGGCTGACCGAGTAGCCGACCTCGAACGGCGCTTGGCCTGCGCCACGGACAAAGGGAAGGAGCTCGTCAGCAAGATATGGGTGGAGCCAGGCGCAACGAGGCAGGACCGACCTTCAAAGTTGAGCGCGACGTGGTCCTCGGCGCCGACACAGACGCTTTTGGGCCTCCAGCTCTTGCGCTTCACGATGGCCGTCTCGTCGACCTGAAGCGAGACGCTCGGGCGCGGCAGGTGGCGGATCTCGAAAGTGTCCTGGCCGGGAACGATGGACCCCTCGCAATGCGCGTCCTTGACCTGCAGAGTCCAAGACGCACAAGACGTGGGATATCAGCGCCGGACAAGATAGTACCGGGCAAGAAGAACGGTCGAAGGCACGACGGACCGAGAGCAGCTTGTAGACAGCCGCGTCCTTGAACGTGAAATCTGTGTTGGGCGCGCTGATCTGCTTCTCTTCGATCGGCGCGGCCAGCTTGGAGCTCTGGTACTTAACGGTCCAAGGCTGGTAGACGGGTAGCAGCGAGAGTTCGCCATGGGTCAGCGCGCCGTGGCCAGACAGATTCCAAGGAAGTGATGAAGGTGGATGAGACTCACACCCTCGCCGGTCAGTCGGAGCGGGGCGTTGACGGCCGTGCCCTCCGTGACGACCGCCACCCGGTCGGCGGCAGCGCCTGCAATCTTTGCCGTCGGCCGTCCGACGCGGACCTCGACCTTAACGGGCTGCTTGGTGAGCTTGCGCGAGCAGCCGTTGCCGTCTCTAACGCCGCTCAGGCCGACCGTGTAGTTGCCACCCTGGGCCGCGAGCTGGCTGGGGACGGGCATAGACAGCCTGTGTCGACCGGCCGAGGCAAACGTGACGGTCTCGACCGTCGACTCTGCCGCGGTCGACGTGAGGAACTCGAGCGCGAACGGCGGGGTGCCGCCGACCGTGACGTCGAGCTCGACCTGTTTGCTCTCGCACTCCCACAGGCGCAGCTGGCGCTCGTCCTGCCCACGAACGAGGGGAACGCCACGCAGGCCAAAGTCTGCCGTCGCGACGGGCCGGACGCTGCCGCGGACTTCGCCTTCGACGGGAACGCCGTCGACGTAGCGCGCGTCCGAGAGCGAGACGAGTGAGTAGACGTAGTCGCCCTCGACCTCGGGACGGAGCGTCACCTCGCCCGTGTTGCTCGTCAACGTCTCGACCCGGGTGACGGTCCGCGACGGCTGCGGGTGCGGGTTCTTGGCAGTTGGAAACGGCGTCGTCGTGAGGCTATATGCGAGCTTGAGCGGCGCCTGGCCGAGCAGAACGAACGAGACGGTCACGCCCTGCTCTCCCGCGCTTTGCGAGAGGGATGGAGAAGGAGAGCGAGGTCAGCAAGACGTCGATGAGGGAGGCGCGCAGAGTGGCTTAGCGAGACAGACGCACCAGTCGTCCTCGAGCTTGCGCACGTCGTAGCGGACGAGGCGCGGAGCGGGCGCGTAGACGACGCGGCACTCGCGCGGCTCCTTGACGTCGCCGCCGCACCTGCCGCCGGCTCCGTCAACGCCGACGCTCTCGATCCGCCACAGGCCCTCGCCAGACTCGTCGACGCGCAGCGCGTTGGAGCCCTGGCGGAGCGTCATGCCGACCGTCCGCTGCTGGCCGTTCTCGGCCGGAGTGAACGAGACGTTCGCGCGGAACGGATGGCCCTCGAGTGGCTGCTCAGCCGACAGCACCGTCAGATGGTCGGGGCGTCTCGACTTGACGAGGGCCGGGTTGGCGAGCACGAGCGGTCGGGTGGCCGAGCACGCCATCCCAGGCGCAAACGAGACGGATGGGACGGGCAGGACGACAAACGAAACGGCCTGACCTTCGAGCGCGAGCGTCGGCACGTGCGGCGACGACAGCGTCGTCAGAGTGTACGTCTTCTTGCCGGCGACGTCAAACGACAACGGCAAGGGGACGAGGTACGACTTGTCGGGGCCGTCGGTCAGCGCGGCCGGGTCGTCGAGCCCGATGCCCTCGAGCAAGCCAGCGGCCTTGCGACCCGCGCCGTCGACCGACGACCAACCGATGGTGACGCCGCCCTCGCCGCGGACGACGAGGTCGACGGTCCCCCGCTCGCCGACACACTTCTCGCCGCCGTCAACGACGACACCCTTTGCAGGCGCCTTGCTGTGCGCGACCTCCCAGCTCTCGCCAGCCGTGCCCGAGGGCAGCTGCGGGATGAGCGAGACGGACGGGCAGCGGTGAACGCGGACGCCCTCGTTGGCCGACAGCGGGATGCGGAACGAGTGGTGCGCCCCTGCGCCCGTCGGCGGGAACACGCGCGAGAGCCGAACGGTTCCAGGCTGGCTGACGGGCAACAGCAAGGTCACACCCTTGCCCGCTTCGCCGTCGCCCGTCGTGAGCGCTTTGCGGGCGGCGATGGAGCTGCGGACCGAGAGGAGAGCCTCGACCTCGTTCTCATCCTCGTCCTCGTCGTCCTCCTCGTCGCCCTCGACCGCCTCGTCGGCGCTTCGGCGCGGCTTGACGATCTCGAGCGCCGAGGCGCTGACGTTGAGGAGGACGACCGCGCCCCCTTGCTCGGCAGGCAGCGTGAGCGAGTACTCGATCGTCCCTGGCAGAGTCGAAAAGTGGAGCGGGAGCGGGACGGCTTTGGTCCGGTCAGACAAGCACGGCAACGTCGTCGCTGGCGGCAGTAGCCGGGCGGTCCTGCATGCAAGCGAAGCACCCCAGGTCAGCCAACAGCAATCGAGCGCATGCGCACGTCAAGCATGGATTGCTCCAGGTGGACGACGCACGAGAAGGGCGTGATGACGAGCTCAAAGGCGCCGCTTAGGTGCTGCTTGGGCTTGAGGATGTCGGACAGGCGCGCGTGCGAGGACGACAGCGTCGGGTAGAACGTCAGGGCCGACGTGAGCGTTGACGGCAGCAGGGCCGAGAAAGGGATCTGCATGCTCGAAGGGGAGGCGGCCGTTGGCATGCATGTGAGTCAGCATCTACGCATGGCAGACGAAGCGCAAGGAGGAGGTTGTCGCACCGATCTCCATCCACCAGCGAGCAGGAGCCAGTCGGCGCCGACGAGCAAGGCGACGGCCGCTGCCCGGACCTGACTGGCCCAACTGAGACGCGGCACGCGCAGGGCGCCAACGCCGAGGATGAAGGCGGCGTCGGCTGTTGCCCAGCGGACGATCGAAGACGGAGCCGCGGAGCCGACGGCGGGCAGGAGGAAAGCAGCGAGCTTGGACGCCTGGAGGAGGACGAAGAGCGAGAGGAAGAGCAGGCGCTGGTCCGTCGGGTGCAGCAGCCAAGCTGGGATGACCGGCTGGCGAACTGGCGGGGGGGCCATCGGCGAGAGAGGGAGAGGACGAGACGTGACCAGCCAGATACACGAGCGCGAGCGAAAGGAAAGGAAAGGGCACGCAGGGCCAGATGCGAAAGGGAGAAGGGGCGGGCGATGATGACGGCTCGAGGCAGGAGCGCGCGCCTGGGCTGCCTGCTGCAGGCTGGCTGGCTGGCCGAGGGCGAGCTTGAGCTCGATTCATGATCGGTTGCTGGGGGCAACTACAGCGGCGGTTGCGCGACCATCAGGATGCTCGCTTGGTCAGCATGATGGCGAGAAATTTGGTGGAGGGCGGTCTCGATCGCCCGTCGACTGCGCCCCCTCGAGCCAGCCAGCTAGCAAGCAGCTCTGCAGCGACCACCCCGACCTCTTGCCCGTTCCTCCGTCCCCTCCTCAAGGCCATGGTCCGTCTCTCTCTCCTCCACTGCGAGCTGTCCAGGGCAAGCACGGGATCGCTGACCCTGTAGCTCAACCCCCGTCTCCAGAAAATCTCGGTCATCTCGCGCTCGCTCGACACGCACCTGCCGTCGACGGCTGGCGCGGCCGCGCCGACCCACCGCAACCTCGACCCTGCGCTGCACCCCTTCTCGGCCCAGCGCGAGTACACCCGAGCCATCACCGCGGCCAAGATCTCGCGCATCTTTGCCAAGCCGTTCGTCGGTGCGCTCGAGGGCCACACCGACGGCGTCTACACGCTCGGCAAGGACCCCCGGCGGACCGACGTCGTCGCCGGCGGTGGGGGGGACGGCGAGGTCATCCTGCACTCGCTCTCGGCTCGCCGGCCGCTCGTCAAGATCCCTCAGGCCCACCGGGGCCAGGTCACTGGGCTGTGCTTTTCGGCCGATGCTCGGGGCGAGGAGCGCAGGCTCATCTCGTGCGGCCGGGACGCGACCGTCAAGATCTGGGCGAGCCCGTCGACGTCGCGGACAGGGGCCGAGTACGACAACGAGTCGACGTTTGTCGGCCGGTCAGCCCTGGACGACGAGGACGACGAGGCCAACGACGGTCGGAGCGAGCGCGAGGCCTTTTCATCGACCGCCCTCCCATTGTTCAACTATTCTGGCAAGGCGCCGTTCGCCGCCATCTCGCACCACCGCTCGCAGCCCCAGTTCGCGACGGCGTCGTCGCACGTCCAGATCTGGGACGAGTCGCGCTCTGCGCCGCTCTCGACGCTCCGCTTCGCTGGGACGGCAGAGAACGTCAGCTGCGTCCGCTTCAACCAGTCGGAGGAGAGCGTGCTCGCGAGCGTCGGCACCGACCGCACCATGTGCCTGTACGACGTCCGCACGGGCAAGGCCGAGCGCCGCATCCGCATGACGGTGCGTCCTGCCTCCGGCCCTCCAATCCTTCACATGCCTGCCTCGGTGGGAGCAGTCGTCGACAGACGACGAGGGGCTGCTTCTTCAAGTCGACCCTGCTGAACCTGCCTCTTCCCTCAACTTCACCGATCCCGCAGATGAAGTCCAACTCGCTCGCGTGGAACCCGACGTTGCCGACGGTCCTGCTGCTCGCGTCCGAGGACCACAACCTCTACACGTTTGACGTCCGGCAGCTGACGACGCCGACCCAGATCTACAAGGACCACGTTGCGGCCGTCACGAGCTGCGACTGGAGCCCGACGGGCGAGGAGTTTACTTCGGGCGGCTGGGACCGCAGCGTGCGCGTCTGGAAGCGCGACGAGGGTCGCAGCCGCGACGTCTACCACACGAAGCGCATGCAGCGGTATGTTTCCTTCACCCTGAATCGTTTGCGCCTCCCCCCTTCTCCCTTCCTCATAGCTCTCCTCCTCTAAGCCTTGCCTGCTGACGCCTCCCCGACCTCGTGCGTGGCCGGCCTCTCTCGTAGCGTGACCGACGTCACCTACACGCCAACGTCAACGTTCATCATGTCAGCCTCGGACGACGGCAACGTCCGGCTGTGGAAGTCGCACGCCTCGGCCTCGCTCGGCGTCGTCGACTCGCGCGAGCGCGCGAGCAGGGAGTACCGGGCCAAGCTGGCGGAAAAGTGGGGCAAGACGTCGACGGTTCGGCGGATCGAGTCGTGCGTCGTCTCTCCTTTCGCCGGCCCCCTTCCTCCCCTCCCCCCCCCCCCCCCCCCCCATCGTCCTGTCTCCTACTGACCATGCCTTTCTGTTCTCTTTTCCCTTCCCTGAAACCCCAAACCCCGACCCGTTTGCCTGCTGCCCTCCACCGCAGTCGCCGACACATCCCCGCCTCGATCCACAACGCCTCCAAGCTCAAGCGCGAGATGCTCGACGCGCGCAAGGCCAAGGAGGAGAACCGCAGGCGGCACACCAAGGCCGGGCGCGAGCGGCCAAAGGCCGAGCGCAAAAAGGTCATGCTCGGAGAGGACGTCTGAGCCTGGGCTGCTCTGGGCTCCGGGGCGAGCCGGAGCAGGGGTGGTCGTCTTGTGGTGTGTACGCTAGGGTTTCGGGTACGCGAGGGAGAGGGAGAGAGAGGCCGCGCGAAGTCCCTGCTTCCTCATGGGTTTTCGTCTTCTTTCTTTGCCCCCTTTCACTCTCGCTGCTCGACCGACGCACGGACTTCCGGATACGGCCAGAGCGCACGAGATGGGGCGAACAAACAACATCCAGCAAAGATACAAAGGCGGGAGAGCCGGTGGGTCAGAGGGAGAGGACTGGGTGGGCGGGGTTGGGGTGGGGGGGGGGGGGAGAAACTGTCAAACGAACGTCCAGCCTGCGCAATCGACGCAATCGGCTCGCTCATACGTCGGGCGTGGGACGTCCCTGGATCCGAACAATTCGCGCACGGGTCAGGTCGGTCAGAGGGGTTTCAGCAAAGGGTCGAGCAGACCCCCAGCCGGCAAGAAGCGGTAAAGGGGCCCGGAGGAGGGGAGTAGGGGGATAGGTGGGGGGGGGGGGGGGAAGGGGCGACGCACGTCCAATCGCGCCCGCGGCCTTCGGGCCCTTCGACCTCGCCTTCGTTCCAAGGCTTCGAGTAGACGTTGTCTGCGCATGGGCGCGGCGCGCGAGCGCGAAGAGGCGTGTGCAAGTGTGCATGAGAGGAGGAGGGAAGGAGGGAGGGAGGGCGAGGGGGGAGGCGACGTCAGCGTCTCGGGCTTGATGGATTTGCGCTTCCCTGAGGACGCGAGGACGCGAGTTGACGAAAGGAAAGGGTGGGTGGAGGATGGAGGGAGAAGGTAGATTGCGTAGGTGGGAAAGGGGAGCGGGGGGGGGGGGGGCATTCGACCGAAAACTTACCAATGACCCACTGGATCGTGTGACTCCTGCCCGTCCGATCCACCTTCCACCCCCACTTGTCGACCGTCTCGTACACCCTGAGCCGGCCCTGCTTGCAGCTCGAGTCCATGACGTACCCGCCTCGCCCGCAGGCCGAGAGCGGGCCGCGGCAGGCACCGACCGCGATCATGTCGCCCTGTCGGTCGATCGGTCGGTCGGTCGGTTGGGCCAGGGACGTCAGGTGGGGAGTCAGTCAGCGTGGGGGTGGCAAGTGGAAGATGAGTGGGGGTGAGGGGGGGGGTAAGCGAGACGTTGAGACACGGACGGTGTGAAAGACGTGCGTCACGGGGTTCCACCTCTCGTCGTCTTCCTCCTCTTGATGACGACCCCCGAGCCCGAGCCCCAAGCGATCGACGACGAGTCGGTCGGGCGGGCTCTCGAACCCGACCGTCGGGAGGCCAAACGTCAGCCCTACGAGCGAGGCGACGGCGGCGCCTAGCGAGTGGCCCGTGAGCCAGATGGTCGCGTCGGGGTTGGCGAGGCGGAGGGTGACGTAGAGGGCCTTTTGTGAACAGAGGAGAGGCGCGGGGGTGAGAGGCGGGAGTGGAGTCAGCTCGCGTGTGCATGTGTATGCGTGGGTGTGAGAGCAATGAAAGAAGAGGAGGGAGGGAGGGAGGGAGGGAGGGAGAGACCGTACGACAGCAGCAGGGTAATACGACTCTGGCCCGAGCAAGCCGTCCGACAAGCAACCCTCGTCGCACGTCTTGGGTTTGCCTCGCCCGCGCCCGCGTCGACTCCGGCCGCCAGGGAGGGCCTCGTCGACGGCCCCGTCGTCGTCGGTCTCAGGGAAGGAGGAGAACGAGGACGAGACCAGCCCGGAAAACGCAGACGGAGGAGCGGCACAGCTGCAAATGGCCGAGGGGAGTGAGCCGCAGCAGCACGAGAAGAACACTGTAGGGGGAGGGGTTGAGAGGCGGGGGGGGGGGGGGGGGGTCAGCAGGGCATGGTGGGCATGGGTCGCTGCGCGCGCCTGTGAGAGAGAGAGGGAGGGGGACGGACGGTTGTCGTTGACCTGGTCGAGCTTGGCCGTCGAGCCTCCTCCTCGAGGGGGCACTGCACGAGCCAGTCCCGGGCGACAGCAACAGCACGAGCAGCGGCGAGTCAGTCAGCCAGTCAGGCAGTCAGGCAGGCAGGCAGTCAGGCAGGCAGCCCAAGGCAATCCCTCCCCCTCTCTTTCCGCTTTTGGCCTCTGATCCTCTCATCTGCACAGATGTGCAGATGAAGAAGGGGGGGGGGGGAGGGGCCGAGCGTCCGAGGTTCCGCGAGGGGGGGGGGGGGAAGAAGAAGGGCGGGCGGGAGGGCCGGACCGGAGGCGGAGGGAAATGCAGCGAGGGGAAAAGGGAATGAGGGGAGGTAGGAAAACAAGCCAACGCACCCGGCCCATCGACCGAGGTCCCCTTGAACGAGACGACGAGCGTCGCGTTGTCGTCCGAGGCAAAGACGTGGCCTCTGAGACCGGGGTGGTCGGGCTCCCAGCCGAACGGGAGGGACTGGGTGGGTGGGTGGGTGGGTGGGGGGGAGCGGAGCGTCGACCGAGAATCAGCTGAGCTGACCGAGGCTGACCCGGGGGGGGGGGCGGGAGGGGCAAGAAGGGCGGAGGGAGAGAGGGAGGGAGGGAGGTGGAGGAATGACGACAGCCGACCCAACCCGACCCAACGGATCGCGACGGGGACAGCAAAGGCCGAGAACGAACCAGGTTGAAGCGGTCGAGCTCCATCCAGCGGGGTTCGCCTGGGCTCGCGTAGGCGTCGTTGGCCATCTTGGCCTGGGGTCGCACGTCGGTCGGTCGGTCGGTCGGTCGGTCGGGCGGGCGGGCATGTCGAGTAGGTGGGAGGTCAACGAGATCGCGAGAGAGAAAGGTGGGTCGTCAGCCCGAGAGGGGTTCGGCCCAACGAGAGAGCGAGGGAGGAGGAGCGGAAAGGAAAGGAAAGGAAAGGAAAGGAAAGCGGGGGGGGGCGACCCCTCACGCACGAGGTTGACGAGCGTCGCCATGTCGTCGAGGTCTGGGACCGTCACTTGCTCGATGGTCCACCCTGAGGGTCCACCGCCGGCTGCGATGAGGCTGGCGAGCGCTCGGGGGGAGGAGGACGAGAGCGTCGACGTTGGTTGCTGTTTGTCGGCTCCCAAAACGGCCTGCTCTACCCCCCCTCCTCCACCGCTTCCTCCTCCTCCTCCTCCTCCTTGCGCGAGCCATCCACGCTCTAGCTCGCCAGAGGAGGAAGTAGCAGCAGCGAGCTCGGCAAAGAGGTCCAGCAAGGCGCGTTCAGACCGCGGACGACGGATTGACTGGGTCGTCGTCCTCAGCGTCCTCGTCGGCGGTGGGAGGTCGTCGTCGTCGTTGGTGGGAGGAGGAGGAGGAGATGAGGCGGGGTGGAGGGATCGAGCGAGGTGCTTGTGGGTTGGACGGAAGGTGAGGGATGGGTGGGAGTGGGTTGGGGATGCCAGGAGGAGGAGGAGGAGGAGCAAGGGCAGGAGGGACAGCAAGGGCGAAGAGGGACGCATCATGAGGGGGGAGAGAGAGGGAGGGAGAGAGAGAGAGTAACCACCGCCAGGGCCGAGACCGGTCGATCGCCCCACCTGACACGCGTCCAGTGGATGGATGACTTTGGCCGGCGCGTCGGTCAGTGGGTGACTCTCTCTCCCTCCACCCTCCACCCACCCACCCCCCTCTACCCAGCCCTCACCATGGCCTCCCAACAGTCACACGACGACAGGGTCGACGAGCACGATGACGTCATCGAGGAGGAGGACGAGCCGCTCGGTCCGCTCCTCGTCAACAAGCTCGTCGTCGGTCCCTCTCCCTCCCCTGCCTGCCGGCGTCCGCTCTGACACCCCCCCTCACATCATCAGGAGCACGGCATCTCAGCCGCCGACTGCAAGAAGCTCCAAGAGGCAGGTCTCTAGTGCGTTCCCCCCTTGTCCCCTCTCTTGATCCCTCACCCTGGCCAGCCAGAGAGGCCCAGGCGATCGTCGTCGCCACCCGCTGCTGACCAGACCCCACCCACCCTCTGGCTTCCTTCTTGCCACGACGACCTCGTCCGACCTTTCTTTCCCGCCGTCTCCCTCCTCCCTCCCTCCCTCCCTCTCTCTTGGGCTTGAAACCGCAACCGCACACAGCACCGTCGAAGCCGTCGCCTTCACCCCCAAGAAGCAGCTCGTCACGTACAAGGGCATCTCCGAGGCCAAGGCCGACAAGATCCTGAGCGAAGGTCCGGTCGGATGGCGATCCTCCCTCTTTCTCCCTCTGGCCCACCAGTCTCATCCTAACCCCCCTCCCTTGCTTTCCGACGGAAAAAAAAGCCTCCAAGCTCGTCCCCCTAGGCTTCACGACCGCGACCGAGTTCCACGCCCGTCGGTCCGAGCTCGTCTGCATCTCGACCGGGTCCAAGACGCTCGACACCCTCCTCGGCGGGGGGATCGAGACGGGCGCCATCACCGAGCTCATTGGCGAGTTTCGGACGGGCAAGAGCCAGCTGTGCCATACCCTCGCCGTCACGTGTCAGGTCGGTCGTCCCTCTCTCTCTCTCTCTCTCCATCGCTTTGGTCTGTCCTCTGTTCAACTCGACGACCGCTGACCTCACCTCCCCCCTCCTCCCTCTCTCTCTCTCTCTCTCTCCCCCAAAGCTCCCCGTCAGCATGGGCGGCGGCGAAGGAAAGTGCCTCTACGTCGACACCGAGGGCACGTTCCGCCCCGTGCGCATCCTCGCCGTCGCCGAGCGCTTCGGGCTCAACGGGGAGGAGGTGCTCGACAACATTGCTTACGCCAGGTGGCGTCCCTGCCCCCTCTACCCCTCCTCCCTCCTCGCCCTGAGCCGCGCAAGACTGACAACCCTGCCCCTCCCCTTCCTACCCTCAACCCCGGCTGACCTTTCCCTTCCCGAAAACCCCAGAGCCTACAACTCGGACCACCAGCAGAAGCTCCTGCTCCAGGCGAGCGCCATGATGGCCGAGTCGCGCTTCTCGCTCCTCGTCGTCGACTCGTGCACGAGCTTGTACCGCGTCGACTTTGCCGGCCGGGGCGAGCTGAGCGCCGTTGGTCCCTCCCCACCCTCTCTCTCTCTCTCTCTTTCTCTCTCTCTCTCTCTCTCTCTCTCTCTCTCTCTCTCTCTCTCTCTCGCTTTCTCTCTCTGCCCAACCGACATTGACGCCCCCCCCCTTTCCCAAAACCCCGAACGAAATCGCCGCCGCCGCCCCCCCCCCCCCTCCCAGCGCCAAGTCCACCTGGCAAAGTTCCTCCGCACGCTCATGCGCCTCGCCGACGAGTTTGGCATCGCCGTCGTCGTCACCAACCAGGTCGTCGCCTCGGTCGACGGGGGGGCCATGATGGGACCCGACAAGAAGCCGATCGGGGGCAACATCATGTGGGTTGCTCGACGACGACTCCTCTCTCTCCCTCCCCCCCCCCCCCCCCCCCCCCCCCCCCCCCCCCCCCCCGCGCCCCCCCCCCCCCCCCCCCCCCCACCCCCCCCCCACACCCCGCCACCCCCCCCCCCCCCCCCCCCCCCCCCCCCCCCCCCCCCCCCCCCCCCCCCCTTCCTCCCCCCCCCCCCCCCCCCCTTCCTCTGGTCGGGTGCTCAGATGGCGCCTGCCTCCCTCGCCCGCCCCCCCCCCCCCCCGCGCGCGGCAAACCCCTCCCGGCCCAGCTCTCCATCCGACCAAAGAATCTCCTGAACCGCGCTGACGGCTTTCTCCTCTCCCTCTGTTGCCCCTCCTCCCTCCTCCCTCTCCCTCCCTCCTCTCCCCCCACCCACCCATCCATCCATCCTCTCCCATGCCCCCTCCCACCCCCCCCCCCGGACTCAGGGCCCACGCCTCGACCACCCGCCTCTTCCTCTCCAAGCACCGGGCCAACAACCGAAAGTGCAAGGTGTACGACTCGCCCTGCCTGCCCGAGAGCGACGCCCTCTTCAGCATCAAGTGCGGCTTGCCCTTCGCCCCCCCCCCCCCTTCCTCCTCCCCCCCTCTCTTCGGCTGGGTTTGCGCTCCCCTGCGCCGCGAGAGTTGACATCGCTGACCCCCCTCCAACCCTCCAAACCTCCCCTCCCCCTCCCTCGCGCCCTTCTTTGCCCTCGCTCGCCTCGTCGCTCTGCCGGTCCGATCCTTCAGCGGAGACGGGATCGGCGACCCTGAAGACATGGACGACTGAGCAAAAGGACATAAAGGGGGGGGGGGGAATTACACACACAAGCACCTCGTCACACCCCGCCTGCCTGCCACCGCCCTTCCCCTGGCGCCCCTTGGGTTGTTCACTCGCCCGTCTGTGCGCCCGCCTGGCATGCGCGCCGACGCGCTTTTCCCCCCCGCCCCGCTGAGCCCCCGGCCCCTTCGTTGGTTGGTTGGTCGGTCGTCCTTCGTCCTCTTCCTCCCGTCGCACCTACGCCTTCCACCCCGCTCTCCAGCCAGTCCGTCCCGCCAAGCAATTGTTGTACCTCCCCCCTCCCCCCCCCCCCCAATTTACCTCCTTTCTCAAAGTCACATACCGTGGGCTACTTTACCCCCTCCCCCTCCTCTCCCCCGCGCCTTGCCGCCTCGCGCGGCTGGTCTTGTATGCCGCCCCCTCTTGCGCTTGCAGCTGCCTGCCTGCCTGCCTGCCTTCCTGCCTGTCTGCTGCGTGCGAGACGGGCGTCCGACCATGGGAGGGGTGGGGCAGGGCAGGTGGAAGAAGAGGAAAAGGGCGAAAGATCGAGGAGCCCTGAGGTGGGTGGGGTGGGTGGCCCTTTGGGATCGAGGCGGACGGGCGGCCGGGAGGAAGGGGTGAGGGTCTGTACGGATCCGAGTCGGCCCACGTCGTCGTCGTCGGCGGCGGCGGCGGCGCTGAAGACGAGAGCCAAGGCGAAGGGTCAAGATGAAGGTGAAGGCAAAGGAGGAGTAGGCGGGCCGTCGTCGTCGTCGTCGTCGACAAAGTGGTCCATCGCCGCGTCGGCCCCGCTGGCCCACTGGGCGATCTCGCGGAGGAGCGGGGACAAGTGGAGGAGGGGGATGAGGTTGGTGTAGCTTTAGCGGAATCGATCCATGTTGCGTGTGTGGGAGAGGGAGGGAGGGAGGGGGAGGGGGGTGGGTGAGCTGCTGCTGGCGTGTGCGGCTGGCTGGCAGGGAGGCCCAAAAGAGGAAAACAACGCACAGCGGCAACCTGACCTCGCCCGGTCGACCCCACTCGACCCGCTCCCCCACCATGCGCGCGACGGCCTCAGGCGCCAGCGCGGGTGCGCCGAACCGGAACAGCCACGAGGTCGGCAGGCGGACGGGGGCGAACAGCGGCGCGTCGCGGAGGAACGCCGGTTGGACGAGGTAGAGGTCGATCGAGGGCGCGCGGTAGCTTTTTGGGGAAACCCAACCAACCCCCGGTTCGCGAACGGACGAGACACACGGAGGGGGGGGGGGTCGATCGATGGTCAGTCGACGGAGGACGAACCACACGAGAAGTGCGGATGTCAAGGAAAGCGAGAGTAGGGGCGAGGGCGAGGGCAAGGCAGGCACGTACTGGTGCAGCAGCTCGCGCCCGAGACTGTCGTGCAGCCCGACCAGCGCCGCCTTGGTCGCGCAGTAGTCGGTCAGCCTCGGCGCGCCAATCAGCCCCAACGCCGACGAGACCGACACCTTTAGCGCATGTCGCATGGGAGCGCTCAATGTGCGTCAGGGACCGCGACGAGCTGTCGAGACATGCTCGGGCGGGAGTGGGCGAGAAGGGACTGACGATGGACCCTTTGCCGAGGGCGAGCATGCCTGGCAGGAAGGCCTGGATCAGGTAGAAGTGAGCGAGGAGGTTGACGTCGACCGAGCTGGCAAAGCAGTGGAGGGGCATGCGTACAGGTGAGCCGGGGTGGCACAGAGAGGAGGGGACAGTCAAGGCTCGCGTGCGCTCCGACGAGAACGGAAGAGGGAGAGGACGCACCGGCGGATCTGGTCCGCCTCGAGGTCGAGCACCGGCTTGCCGTGGACGATCCCGGCATTGTTGACGAGGACCGAGACGGTGCCGACGTCTTGCTTGATGCGGTCAGCGAGGAGGCAGATGGCCGGATGCGAGGTGATGTCGGTCTGGTAGTACCAGCGCTTGCGAGTCGAGGCTGGGGGGGCCGTAAGTAGACGGCACGGGCGAGGGGACGATGAGCGTCAGCTCCACAAGCTTGAGAGAGAAGGGGCGACAGGACGGGAAAGAGACGCACAAGATGCCGAAACCTCCTTTTCGTCAGGGTTGGCCTCGTCTTTGGCCACGAGGTCCACCCCGACAACTCTCGCCCCGCGCCGCTCAAACTCGGCACACATCGCCCTCCCCAGCGCCCCTTTGGAGCCGGTGACGAGCACGACCTGCTCTGTCCAGTCGAGCGGACGAGAGCGGGCAAAGGCGGAGAAGAGGCCTACATGAGGGACCCGTGCGAGGCGGGAGGCGAGGGAAGCACGGGTCGAAGTGGGAACTGCGAGCGATGGAGGATGGATGGGGTTGAGTTTTGAGGGCGGACAGAGCTCAGCTGTGACGAGGCTGGACGACGGACTGCAGCGGTGAGACGGGCGCACCCAGAAGCACAGCGACGAGCCAGTAGGCCAAGCTGCAGAGAAGGACCCAGTCGGCGGACCGGCGGTACGCGATCAGGCCTGCGAGCGAAGCTGAGGTGAGGCGAACGTCTGGCGGGGCCAAGAGGAGTGAGCTCGCTGACCCTCTCTCGGCTGCCAACCTCTCGCGCGCTCGCTCGAGCGACGGACAGGCGAGGACACACCGAGCACCGTCAGGCAGGCGAGGTCCCAAAGCGTGTCGAGCGTCACCATGCAGACGGCAGGCAGGCGGTCGTAGGTCGAGGGGGGCGGCACGGGCAGGTTGGCCAACCGACCCGCCTGTCGTCCTCCCTTGCCCTGGCCGCTACTGCGCGCGTCAGCCGATCGTCAAGACGACGGTCACATGGCAACGAACGACCGTTGCTTCCGTTTGCGTTCCTCTCGATGGCCGACGTCGTCGGTCAAGGTACGCCCCGACCGCAGTCCTCTGTCAGGGTCCGGACGTAGTGAGAGACAGAGATGGCACATCAAACATTGTCGTTTTTGGCGTCGGCGAACACGATCTTGAGCTCGCTGGCAACCCAGCGACCGAGCGCACCGCCTCCAACGACCACCCGCCCACTGAGGCCCTCCATCGTCGCGCTCGACACGCCCCCGGCGTGCTTCCCATCGCTGCCGAGCGACAGCGCAACCCGCCACAGGTTGGCAACAATGTCGCTCCAGGCTTGCTCGGCCGTCAGGCTGTATGGCGCGTAGACGTTTTTGGCCGACCACAGGCCCGACTGGGCGACGTCGGTCGAGGTGCCGACCGCGCGCGCGAGCGACGGCTCGACCGTGCGCAGGTTGGTGAAGATGGCGGTACAGACGGTGCAAGGGGACGGCGTGAGGTCGGTCGACGTCGACGGGAGGCGCGACAGTCGGAGCAGGATGCGGGCCGCCGTGTGCAGGACTTGGAGTCGCGCTGTTCAAGAGGCGAAGAGGAATGCGAGTGCGACAGGAGTCAGCAGAGGCTATCGGTAGGCCATCGGAGGAAAGCGCGAGCGAGCGATGGAGACGCACATGACGACTGGACAGCTTTGAGGAGCAGACCAAGCACCTCGCCCCGCCACGCAGCCTTCAGCGGCACATCAGGTTTGCGCGCCGCCCTCGCAACGTCCTCATGGCCCGCATGAACGACGACGTTCTCGGCGATGCGAAGCCAGACGACCTCCTTGTCAACCTGCTTGGCTGAAGCCTCATCGAGCACCGCAGCCTGGGCGTCGGTCTCAGTCCCGATCGACGGATCCTCGCCGCCGGCGCTGGTCGCGCCCAGCTGGATGGCAAGCCAGGGCAGCAGGCCTTCGCGCCGGACGAGCGAGGCGCACGCCGTCGCGTTGCGCGTCATGTTGGCGACCGCCTCGACGATGGACCGCTGGGCGACCGCGTCCTGGGTTGACTGGAAAAGCGAGACAAAGAGGGAAAAGGTGTGACGGCGCTGCAGGATGCGCCAGTCCTGATGAGAAGAGAAAAGGGGCGCACAGAGGCGATCAGTTTGGCTGAACTCAGCCTCGGAATATGAAGGGTGGGGCAGGCGACGCACCTGCGCCGACTGCATGCCGTCCCTGACAAAGCGGATCATCCAGCCGCGCTCCTGCTTCCACTCATCGTCGCTCGAGTAGAGCATGCCGTAAAGCAAGGGCACGTCGCCAGCGTCGATCTGTGGCCGCTGAAGGAGGAAACGGCTCGTGGCCGGGTAGAGGAACGATGACGGCGTGCCGATCGCGCGCAGCGTGTGGGCGAAGAACAGCGTGATGAGGGTGGGCGCCCGGTGGGGGGTGCGCGATGGTGCTTCCGGTGCGGGGCAGGCGTGCCGCAGCACGTATAGAGTGTAGAGCACCTGCGTCTGCTCTTGGAAGTCGGTCTCCTTGATGATGGAGAAAGATTTGGCGAGGACGAACGACCCGAGTTCGCGCATGTCGCCCATGCGTGACGAGAGGGCACACGCGGCGAGGCCGAGGACGTTGCTCCGGAGGACCTCGACCCAGTCGAGCCCCGTCAGCTCGTACCCGCCGCCGAGCGAGCTCTGAGCGAGCGCCATGGCAAAGATCGAAAGGACGTAGACCGGGTCGTAGATCTCGTCGCCGCCGGGGAAGGAGGCTTGGGCCGAGGCAATTTCGGTCTGCAGGTCCAGCGACCGGCGCAGGGGAAAGTCGCAGCAAGACGCCAGCATCCGCCGCGGGTCGAGCGCAAAGACGATGTCGAGCGCCCGGCGGATCGCGCCGGCCGCGTCGGGGCCCTCAGGCGACCAGGTTGCGAGCAGCGTCGCGACCGAGATGCGTCGGTGGCGCTCGAAGAGGTGCAGGATCGACAGCAGCGTCCGGTCGGCAACGTCCATGCTGCCGCCATACACCGGGATGAGCGGCTCGATATGGACCGGCTGACAGCAGGTAGCGGGCGACATGTCAAAGAGCGCCCGGATGACGAGCAGTATCGGCGTCCGCAGGGGCGAGAATCGCGACAGATTGGCGAACACTCGGGTCGCGAGCAGCGTCTGCAGGTGTCGCACGACGATCGCGGGCTTCATGACCGTCCGAGGCGCCATAGCACAGACAAGCTGGAGGGCAGACTCAGAGTCGGCGTGGTCCTCGAGGATGACCGTGAACAGCGGCTCCGCCAGGCCGGCGTTGAGGCTTGGACCCAGTGGCTCGGCCTCGACGGCAGACTCTGCAAAGAGGAGGAGACGCCCAGTGAGCAACGGGAAGAGCTCGAGGAACAGAGTCCAGGAGAAGACGTACTGAGCGATTGAATGGCCTCGACAGCATCCAGGCTGAGCTCCTTCGAGTCAGACAACAGCCGGACGAGACGCTCCATGGCGTCCGAGATGTCGACCGGAGCAGCTCTTGCGGTGCCGTTAGCAGTGGCCTCGCCGGAGACGAGCGCCCTGAGGGGCTGTCGGAGCTGGGCGCCGCTCAAACGGGACCATGTCGAGATTTCGCGCAGGTCGGCGTTCGTGACCTCGAGAACCTTCTCGCCTGCATGGGGACGGGGCCGCGATATATCGATCGCTTCAGTCCTCAATTGCTAGCGACGATTGGTAAAATTGAAGGGAAAAGACGCACGAGACGCCTTCTCGGTCAGCGCGGCAGCCTCCTCGGCGGCAACGATGCGCGCGGCAGACAAGGCCTTCAGCTCGCGCGCCAGCTTGCCCTTGAGTGAGCTGGCTGCGAAACCCGCTGCCTCGAGCGCCGCGTCGATGCGGCGCGCAGACTCGGTCGCGTGTCCGAGCGTGCGCTGTTTAGCGGCCAGGCCGAGGGCAAGCTCCCCGACAAAAGCGCCTACGACCTCGACCTCATGCGCCTGAAGCAGCTTGGCCTTGATCTTGGCCGCGAGCTGCTCGAGCAGCGTCACAAAGAGCGGCGACGGCAGCTCCGAGTGGTGGGGGGCCGTGGCACCGCCAACGTCAAACTCGAGCGACTCTTCGAGGTACTTGTACGGCGTCTTGAGAGACCGCTTGAGGCAGTCGTCAAAGAAGGGCAGCAGCGTCTGCAACTTGGCCGTATCAGCGCTGTCGATGAGAGTTGGGGACCGGGTAAACGCCAGCATCGACGCGAGCCAAGTCGCGACCTCGTCCCGATCGTGCTCAAACAGGACCGACGAGCCGAACAGCTTTGAGGCGAGCGCGGCCGTCGTTGCCCGCGTCTCGGCGTGCGGCGTCGTGAGGTACAGGTTGAGCAAGTGGTGCATGTACGTGTGCGATGACGCACCTATTCGAGGGACAGCGGAGGGAAGCATGAGTCGGTGAGCCGCGACAAGTCAAGTAACAACGAGCAGACTGACCTGCCCGCGCGCCCCAGAGAAAGTCGCCGCCCTCGCCGAGCAGGCGCAACACGTGAAGCTGGCTGAGCGCGGCGACGCCGTCGAGGCTGCTCCTGGCAAAGCCCCAGCCGTCCTCGCCCGGGGCCGCGGAGTCCGGGTCCTCCTTGCCCTTGCCCTTGCCCTTGCTGGACGACGGCAGCAGCAGCTTGCCGACGTCGAACCGGGCCTCCTCGGCGATAAGGCCGGGCAGCGTCGCCTGGTACAGGCTGAGCAGCCGCAGGGCTGACTCAGTCAAGACGGCCGCCTGGGCCGCCTCGTCGGCCGAAGCAGAGTCGGCCGCTTTGGAGGCGCCGGTGGCAAAGTCGACGACGGTCGTCACGTCCGGCACGCGCTGGCGCATCTCGCGCTCGAGCTCCTTGCGCCGCGTATTCCACTGGCCGCCGTCGCCCTCCTCGAGCTCGCGCGCAACCTGACGGAACACGTCGAGCACCGTCCGTAGCTTGGTCAGGCAGCGCGATAGCGTCGTCGCCGTCGTCAGCCGGACGAGCGGGTGGCGCGACTGGAGGCCGTTGGTCGAGTAGTGCCGGGGAAAGATGGCTGGCAGAACGTTCTCGACAATCGAGGCCAGCGGCGGCGGGACAAAGCGGTACTGGGTCGCGAGCGCGGCCGATGAGGACGGCTCGGACGAGAGCGAGGGCGCAAGCTTGAAGCAATCGACGGGGACCGGCAGCGAGACAATGGTCGACAAGTGAGCGCTCGAGATGAGAAACTTGGACGACAAGCGCGGGTCGAGGGTGATGCCCGATCCCGACCAGTAAGCGGCGACAAGCTCGGGGCAGCTGCGTAGAATCTCGATGACGAGCTCTTCGGCCTTCTTGTCCTCGCCAACGAGGCCGAGCGTGCCGGCGCCGCGGAGGACCTCCTTGAGCACCTTGTTGTGCACGCCACCGGTGGTCGCTTGGCGCTTGCCTGCCTCCTCAAGGAGCTCCTCGGCCGTCGCGTCGAGGTGAAAGTTGCGCGGGTACCAGCCGTTGTCCTGGTAGCAGACGCCCTTGCCAGGGATGGTCAGGAACGATCGCAAGAAGTGGTGGGCGAGGCTCTTGGCCGTGTAGCCGTCATCGGCCTTGGTCAGGACGTCGTCGTCGGATCCGATGTAGACCTTTAGGATGTCGCCGATGACCTCGGGCGTGAAGGCCGGCAGCTTGGTGACGCGCGGGATGCGCTTCTCCTTAAACCAGACCTCCCACCATGTCTGCAGCACGCGCTGGACGACGGCCGGGTGGTCCGATGCGAGCAGCTTGGAGGTGCCGTGGATGAGCGACGGCTGTGCGAGGATGCCGACCTTGGTCGGCAAGTGGGACGACGTCAGGAGCGTCGTGAAGAGCGAGACCGAGAGCGTGCGGATGTCAGGCCGCGTGAACGGGTTCTGCGCTGGGCTCTGGCCTTTCTCCTCCTTGCGGCGCATGCTGAACAGCTTGCCCCAGACCTTGGCCTGCGGGCCGCCGTGCGCAGCGCCGACCGTCTCCCAAACCTTGGCCGCCCAGCGGTCGCCGACGCGGGCCGTCTCGACGAGCACGCGGAGCGCGACGATCGTCAGGTCTGACCGCGAGCCGGTGATGTACTGAGTGACCGAGCGTGCGATCGTCGGTGACAGCAGCCGCGTGAGGACGGGCGCAAGGAGCGGGTGGAAGAAGGAGAGCGGAGCGAGGAGCGCAATGATGGCCGAGAGGACGGCCAGCGGTAGGGGCAGCAACGCCTGGGAGTTGGTCTGACAATGCGGCCGGACGTACGTGACGACGGTCAGCAAAAGGGCGGGCGGGAGGACAGCGCAGGCGGGCGGACAGCTCACATTGATGGCGACGTCCCACGCATCGAAAATGTCCTCGGCGCCGGGCGAGCGCTCGAGGAAGTCGGCGACGAGCTTGACCTTGGGGTCGGTCGCCGTCAGGGGGTGGTCGTCGAGCTGGACGGCGATCTGGCTGCGGAAACCGGTGAGGGCTAAGCAGCGGCGGAGGGCGCGAGCAGCGGCGAGGCAATAGAAATAGACGTCAGCAGCGCGTCTCTCTTGCTGCCAAGGGCGAGAGAAAAAGGGAAGACAAGCCCTCCTGGGCGGCCACGTACCTCCCTTGACGGCCTCGGCGTCCTCGTTGCGCAGAGCCTCGCGGAATTGGGCCGCGTTGCCGAACTGAACGGCCGGGGCGCTCTCCTTGCCCTTGACGATGACGCTGCGCTTGCGCTTCCCAAGAGCGGCGGCCGACATGGTCTCTGGAGATGAGGAGCAGGTGGGACTGCAAAGGAAAAAGAGAGAGAGGGCAGGTTGCAGAGACGAAGGGCTGTCGACGACTCTCGACGAGTCCCATCAGGGCAGCGGAGCCGCGCGCGCCCAAACCTGGGCCAGGCCAAAGCGGTGCCAGCCCACGACGCCACACGACGCCCTGGCCAGCGCCGAGCTCGTCTCATCCCGAGGGGTCTTTGACGCTCGCCATCGTCGACAGCTCGCCTCGCCACCCACCGTACGTTCATCTGGACCCCTTTATTGACCCTTCATCCGACTCGCGTCGCCGAGCTGACCAGGACGCCGGTTGTTCCGCTCCTGCCTGCTTGCGCGATCCGTCACGAAACCTCAGCTCCGCGCCCTCGCTCAAAGCCGCCCCTCGACACCCCTCACCCGACCATGTCTTTCTCCCGCAAAGGTCAGTCCATCCCATCGGACGTGGCAGCAACAGAAGTTGCGCGCGCATGTGAGAGTTGAGAGCGGTTGCTGATGAGGTTGTCGGTATTGTCGTGGGTCAGGTTGCTTTATGGTTGAGTTTGACGAGCGCCTTTGCAGGCGGCGACGTGCGACGCGGAATCGGCTGACCCCTCCCTAACCTACTCCGTGCCCTCTCGCGCGACCGACACGCTAGTGCGGTAACATTGGCCACATCGCCGCCAACTGCGAGTCGCCCACCCGCCTGTGCTACAACTGCCGCGCTGCCGACGTGCGTCACAACCTTGGTTGAGCTGCCTGGGCTCGCAGCCTGACCCAACCCCGGCCCTTACTCCCCTTCTTTGCCTTCCTTGCAGCACGAGTCGAGCCAGTGCCCTCACCCGCGGACGACCGAGGCCAAGCAGTGCTACTCGTGCGCCGGTGTCGGCCATGTCTCGTCTAACTGCCCCAGCGCCGGCCCCGGCATGGGCCCTGCTGGAGGCCCCCGCTGCTACGTGCGTCCCGTGCCCGGCGCCGGCGACAACGTCCGCACACTTTCCGTCACGAGCTGACTCTTCCTTCTCTGCCCACTTCTGCAGTCGTGCGGGTTCCCCGGTCACGTAAGTCTGCCTTTTGCACCCGTCGTTGAGTGGCTCGATGGTCAATGCTGACCTGCTCTGTCGCGCCCATCAGATCGCCCGCACGTGCCCCCAGGCCGCCGGAGGCTTCGGTCGACCCATGGGCGGCATGGGCATGGGCCCGATGGGCGGCTTTCCCCGTCGCACTGTGAACACTAGCGCTGGTGGTGCGGCGCTCGGCATGCAGTGCTAGTAAGTCTAGCGTTTCTTCTCTTCACCTGATCCCTGCAACCGTCGCTGATGCTGGCCCTGCACGTCTCCAACGCAGCCGCTGCAACGGCACCGGCCACTTTGCGCGCGACTGCCCGACGCCGCCCGCTGCCATCTCGCGCCCGAAGGCGTGCTACAAGTGCGCCGAGATTGGCCACATTGCCCGCGACTGCCCCACCAACGTGGCCGTCGCCTCGACGGCCGTTGCCGCCGACACGCTCTCTCCGCTCCCGCCTGCCCCGGTGTCGGTCGAGACGGCGACGAGCCTTGTCCCTTCAGCCGTGGAAAACCACGCATGATGATCTCAATCAAATCACATCTGTCCATTCAGAGCGCGTGTGCCGTGTGGAAGCGCAATGTCGTCCCTTTAGGCAAGACCTTTACCGGCGAGATCGCTCCTCTCAGACGGACAGAGTGCGAAGGGCGATGCTTGTTGGCGCTGAGGATGATCAGTGTGAGGCATGTCTCTACTGCGAGAGGGGAGTGAGCCGGCCAGACTTGTGCGTTGTGAGCGTGCGGTCGGCGAGCCGAGACTGTCGACGAGGCCGCCGGCTCGTGGCGGGCCGGACGAATCCACCAGCGCGACGAACTCCCATCTCCAGCGACACAACACCACCATTCACCTCGCACGCCATCCAACCCAGCCAGCCCTTCGTCCTGGTCCCTTTCCTCGCCTCCACGCTCTCGCCAATGCCGCTAGTCTCGCCCGACCCGCTTCAAGCGCTCAAGGCCTCCCAGGGCCTGCTCGACGGCATCTTCCCTTCCGGAGCCGTCCCGTCCACCTTGCCCATCACGCTCCAGGTCTCGTTTGACGAGGCCATCGTCGCGCTCGGCAACACGCTCGCCGTTGATGACGTCCAAGCCTTTCCCTCCAAGGTCGACTTTGTGGCCGACCCGAGCGAGCTCTTCTCGCTCGTCTTGCTCGACCCGGACGCGCCGTCGGCCGCGAGCCCGACCTCGCGCTCGTTCCTCCATCTGATCAAGCCCAACGTCCGACCGCTCGACCCGGACACCCTGATCACCCTCGCCTCGGCCGGCGCAGATCTACAGCACCCATCCATCGTAGAGCTGCCCGAGGAGAACCTCATGCCATGGCGGGCGCCCGGCCCAGGCAAGGGTAGCGGGAAGCATCGCTATGGTGCGTCATCGATCGTGCTGGCTGCGCGCGCCTCTCCATCTCAGCTTTGTTCTACGCGGCCGACCCTCGCTTCCTTTCTGATCGACATCTCCTGTCGCCTCTGTCTTGCTCTGTCACAGTATGGCTGCTCGTCTCTCAGCCCAACGGCCAGCTCGAGATGTCGGCCGACCACCCGCTGCGCAACGGCGCACCCGAGGGCCGACGGCACTTTGACGTCGAGGCGTTCGCCAAGGACGTCCTCGGCGGCGGCGAGGTGGTCGGCGCCAACTTTTTTGTCGTCGAAGCCGAGGCGTGAGGAGGGGGAGAGCGCAGAACGGTGAGGGCAGGGAGGGTCGAGCGGCGGTTGGATGATTTCTCGACATGCGCCCGTTGCAGTCTTGGTTGATCTCGCGAGTCGCCAGCGTCAAGAGGAACAAGGGACAAGAACATGGGATCCTGTAGACGCCTACTCGACCTCGAGCCCGTCGTAAAAGCCGCCGCAGTGGCCAAAGCGCTCCTTGCGCCAGCTGTCGTCGGACGAGCCAGCCTGGATTGACGCGCGCCAGTCGGCGTCTTCGCCCCAGACGTCTGGGAAGGCTGCGCCGAGCCCGTTGGCGATGCGCTCGGCGCCCTCACGCGCTCCGATCAGGTTGGCAGCGCCCGGTCCCAGCTGAAGACCGGCGTAGCCGCCCGCGATCAAGAGCGGAACGTCGGGCGCCCACTGGAGGTCCTCGGTCAGCAGCGGCATGCCGCCGGCATTGCGGATCGGAATCTCTCGATTGAGGTCCTTCAGGAACGGCAGGCCCTCAATGTCAAACAGAGAGCCGGTTGCAGAACTGGGAGCAACCCACGGTGGCAGTCAGACGCGGACGGTCAGCATCCTTTGGCATGTCCGGCAGCGGTGAGAGAGACATACACGATGTAGTCGGCTCGAAGAACGTCCCTCTGGATGTCAATCTCGGGGTGCGGGCATGCACCGCACTCGTCGTCATCCTGCTCGCCCTCGGACGCCGATTCGGACCCGGTCTGGCGCTCGCGCTTGGTTCGCTGCTTGCGCGGGACCCGCGGCGTCTTCTTGTCGCACCGTCGCTCGACATCGACCATCCAAGTGCTGTCAGTCTCGTTCCGAACGAGGCTGGTGATGGATGTCAGCGTGCGTAGGTCGACCTTGCCGGCTGCGATGTGAGACTTGAGAACTTTGTGGTAAGGGGGCGTGATGGAACCGCCGCCGCGGGCATTGCGAAACTGGGCAAGACGAGCCTCAGGGTCGTCCTCCTGTGAGGGGCCAGGTGACCCAGGTCAGCGAGCCTGACTTGTTCGTCCGGTGAGCCTGCATCAGAAGCGCACCTGGTAGAAGATCATTTTGAAGAGGGACGAGAATTTTCCAATCCACTCCGAGCCGACGTCAAACGGCTTGACTGGAGGCGCAAGGACAGAAGCGGGTAAGCAAAAGCACTGGCAGACTGAAAAAGGCACGCGACTGACCCTTGAGATGCGATCGGCAGACGAGGATGACCTTCATGCCCTTACGGATGGCGAGGTCGGCGATCTGGGCTGAGGTTAAGCCGCCGCCGATGATGACGACGGTTGCACGCTTGCCGTCCGCCAGCCGCTCGCGCAGGACCGTCTCCCGCTTGGGAGGCAACTCAAACTCTGGCTGCAGGAACGCCGCTGTGTGGCACCAGCCTGGGCCGTCGACGACAGTGCGCGCCGCCGGGTCGCGCAGAAATTGAGGGACATTGGGAATCCCTCCGGGCCCAATGGCCATGACGACGGCGCGCGAACGAAAAGTTCGCCCGTCAAGCGTCTTGATGACGAATTGGGGCTCGTCGACGTCGTCGTCGAGATCACAGCCGGGTGAAGAAGGCGGGGTGTACAGGCCGGACTTGAGGCACTGGACGGGACCCGAGGGACGTAGGAAGCGGAGGGACGAGACGGTGCCGTGTTGCACGGCGTCCTCGAGAGAGAAGCGCCTGACGATATCCTCCTCGATGAAGTCACTGAAAAGCGAGGTCGACGGCGTGTAGTAATCGGACGCATCGCGCAGGTTGATGTGTGGCTGGCGCGGCGGTACACCTCTGACTCGAGCGCTGGAGACAGGTCACAGGGACAAGAGGGGGTCAGACTGTGAGTTGGCGCGACATGGCAAGGCGACGCGCGAGATTGACCTTTTCTTCTGGTGCTTGGACCACTCGCGCCCGACGACGCCGCCGATCTCGACCAGCTCGTCCGAACGGTCACGACTTTCGGCGTAAGACTTGAGGGCGTCAAGGTCTCCAGGGTGCGGATGGAAGAATAGCGGCGAACGGAGCGACTGGATGCCGAACGCTTTCTGTCGGACGCAGGTGAGAGAGAAAAGATCAAAAAGGGCTGCGGACGCGAAGGAAGGAAGAAGGACCGTGCGCAGGATTGACGAAGAAGGTGTTCCAGGTGCCTAGCCAGCTTCCGCTCTTCTTGTCCATGATGACGACCCGCGGGCCTTGCTCGAGCTGGAAGCGGCCCATCGCTTTGGCCGACTGCTTCGTCGGCGGCGCGCGACCCTCTGACACGTCGCGCGAGACCATCTTGCTTGACCGCATCTTGCTATGCTTGCGGATCCAGTGGAGGCGGGCGTGTTCGACATCGCTGTAGAGCGCATTTGGCGTCGGTTCGTACAAGCGCGAAACGGTCGCCAAGGCTGCGAAGCGGTCAAGGAAACCGCACGCGAAGAGATCAGTCAAGGGAGAGAGGGAGCTGCCGAGAACCGAGTGAACAGGGTCAGACTCACCATGCGGACCTCCACCGACGACGAACAGGTCGAGCAGCTCGTCTTGAGAGCTGGAAGGGGGGAGCATTTCTGGTGCGGGCGACATCTTCACAGGTAACACAAGGGGAGAAAAGGCAAGCTATCTGAGGGGAATCTGGGAGGTGAGAGAGAAGGGCCAGCCATCAGCAGACGGCTGAGAGATGGCGAGGGCGCAGTCAGTGAGGTTGGTACAGTCGTGAACGGGGATCGGTGGAGGGGACCGGTCAAGGACTGATGCAGCTGCGCAGGGTCAGCTCGGCACTGGGCGAAGACGTCGCCGCAACTGCGACTGAAGAAATGAAAGGTCAGAGGGCGTGCGATTGATACAGTGTGGCTTTTGAGGGAGGGGAGACGGGATGAAGTGTACGGGTGACGAGATCGACAGAAGAGATCGTGCAAGCGCTCAAGGGTCCTCGGTCTCCCAGGCCTCCCTCCCCGGCCAGCGGCCGTTGCCCCAGTCGCGCACCTGATTCTTGATCTCATGCCTGCGGCTATCGCTGTAGCTCTCAGGGATGCTGAGATAGCGGACGCGAAAGGAACGTCAGTCAGCGACGATTTTGCCTCGAAGCCAGCTAAGCGATAAATGAGGCCGGACGCACTCGTCGTTGAGAGCGAGCAGGGCGAGGTCCGGGTTACCGTTCAAGAAACCGGTCAACTGGCCCAGGCTCGAAGTGGTCCGGACAGAAGTGAAGTGCGAAGGCGTCGATCCGAGCGTGTAGCGGTAGCGGCCGAGCAGGCGGAGCGTCCAGAGCTGAAGATCGACGCCCTCGGCCGGCATGTCGTCCCACGCCGGCAGCAGGGCCGCGAGCGAGAAGTCGGCCTCCTGCCAGGTCGGCGTCAGAGGCAGGTGCGGCACGTCCATGATGCTGGGCCGATAGATTGAGGGCGAGGCGGTGCGCGTCGGCTGGAAGAAGGTGTTGGCTCGAGGAAAGAGCGCTGTCAACCCACGCTCGGTCGACCGGTTAAGAATGGCCGTAACAACTGGCGGGGCGGGGGGCGAACAAGGAGCGGGCGTCAGTCCTTCTTTTCACTACACTGGACTTGCAGCGGCAAGGCAGACGCACGGAGGCTGCCACACTGGGCGTGAATGTTCTCGAAAGCGAGTCGGCGGAAGATCTCGGTCGCCTCGACAACGGCATTGTCGCCGTCAGTCCACCACGACCCGAGGCAGAGGCCGAGGTCGAGGGTCGCCGTCCCGCCGGGGGCAAAAGGGTTCCGAGGCAGACCAGACGCGGAGGCTGCAGGGCAGAGGGATCGACATACGTCAGGCGGCCCGTCAGGTGACCCAAAGGATGGACGGTGGAAGGAAGTGGTAAGCGCACCAAAACGGTAGCTCGTCGCAAGCGGCTCCTCTTCGCCTGCATCCCGCAGAGTCTGCGTGATCACTTCCGAAGACCAGCCCCTTTTTCCCTCAGGCACGTCGCTCACACTACCTTGCCAGCCGTCGACGCCGAGCGCTCGCAACTCCTCCTTCTCGCGCCGGCCCCAAGTCGATCCGGACGCCGTTGCGGGCCGTGCGATGGTGAACGAGAAGAGCAACGCCTCGCGGAAACGCTGCCGGATGTAGTGCGTCGCAAGAAAAGCGATCTCGACCTGGGAAGGCGGTGAGGGAAGACTTGTCAGCGACATTGATGATTCTGTCGAGCGAGGAAGAAAAGGACCCACATCAGGCCCATGCGTCTTCTGCTCTCGAAACCGGCGGAGGGACGACTCGCGCAGCGCGTCCTTGAATGTGAGTGACAGCTCGTGAAGATGCGGCTGAGTGAGGGTCTTGGGCAGGCTGGGACAAGGCGGATATACAAGGGACAATGAAGCGTCAGTCTGAGCTCACTGTGGGGTGGTCGACAGTTGACGAGCAAGAGGCGTACTGGTTGAGGTACTCGAGACCTTCGGTCGGATGCCGCCGGCCGAGGATCCATGCTGCCCATTCAAGTCCGCCCCACTCGCCGCTGTCGCCGACCTGAGCATTCTCCTTGCCTGTCACCTGCGAGGAGTTGGCCAAGATCGAAAGTCACGAGCGTGCGTCAACATACGGCAAAGGGGAGAGGCAGCAACTCGGACGATCTCGCACCTTGAGGTCGTCCTGCAGCTTGAGGACCGGACCGAAGAGCGACGTGTGGAAGTCGGACGCTGAAAGTGGCCGCAGGATCATGAAGTCGTCGTTCATTCTGGGAGCGAGTAGAGGGTCAGTCGTCGATCGCGATAACGAAAAGCCAGATGCGATGTTCGGCTACGCACGACACGAAAGAGGGCGACAGCTCGGGGATGTTGGCGAGCTGCGACTCAATGGCGAAACTGTAGGTAGAAATCGTGAGCGGGTCAGATGGTCGGTTCCGGTCTGTCGGACTAGGAGAAGTGAGGGTTGCATGCGCACGAGTTGAACGTCGGTAGCGCCTCAGCCTTCCAACTCTCCTCGCCCTGGAAAATCTCCGAGTGGAAGCACCATGACAGCGTCTTGGCTTCTACAGGAGAATCCGTGGCATCGTCCGGCTCGCGGCGGAAAGGGTCGGGCTCCTCGTTGGCGATCGCCTCGGCCGGCTCCGCGGGTTCTGCAGCCACCCACGGCCGATCGACGAGGTTCCAATCGAGCCAGTGGGG
Source organism: Cystofilobasidium bisporidii (assembly GCA_014825535.1). Classification (NCBI taxonomy): domain Eukaryota; kingdom Fungi; phylum Basidiomycota; class Tremellomycetes; order Cystofilobasidiales; family Cystofilobasidiaceae; genus Cystofilobasidium; species Cystofilobasidium bisporidii. Next base: position 25,439 of record MVAK01000091.1, on the reverse strand, counting down.
GATCTGGCCGCTGGGAGACGGTTAGCAAAGGAAAAAGCGCTTGACGTCAGCCAGAAGCACCAAGGTTTCGGAGACGGGCGCTGGAAAAGCCGGAAGGACGCACAATCGCGTCGTCCGGTCGTCGTCGTCCTTGAGGGAGGGGAAGTCTGAGCCGACACCGTGCACCCAGCCCGCTCCGAGCCGCCCACCGACGAGATTGCGCGCGATGGACCGCAGCGCGAACCGCAACTCGCCCATGTTGGTGTAGTGGCGCCTGGCGGGTCGGACGCCGCCGCCCGCGGCATTGACGGCGTGCAGCGCGCCTTCGTAAGCCGAGACGAACAGATCGCCGGTGCCGTTAACGAAGAGGATGGCCGAGTCGACACGCTCAAGCGACGACGAGAGGTCGCATTGAGCCGGATCAAAGTCGGCCGGAGAGCTCGTCCAGAGGTGCAGCAGGCAGGACGGCGGCGGCGCGGGGTAAGGGACGGGCTGGGCCGGCGGGCGCAGCGACGTCGGCGAGAGATGAAAGCGCGGGTGGCCGTCGATGACGGCAGCCTCCTCGGTCTCCTGCTGCTCGGGCAGGGCGACCTCTGTCGGTGCTGGTGCTTCTGCCTCGAGCCCCTCGGTCCCATCTGTCGTCGTCCCTGTCGGCGGCGGGCCTGCTGAGGCTAAGAGCGCAGACCCGCCGCTGGTCGCAAAGGTCACGCACGCAGCGACGAGCAGCGTCGCCGGAAGGACGATCACGAGCACCCAGAAGCGCCTCGAGGCCGACACGGGCGCCGGACGCCTCTTCCGAGGAGGTCGCCCGCTCTGTTCTGGTAGTAAAGGCGAGTCGCGAGGGGTCGTCGGCAAGAGCTCGTACGCGTTGCTGCTGAGCTTGCCGAGGGCGGGGAAGGCACGGAGGGCTGCGGCCTGCATGCTGGGGACGGCGGCAGGGACGGGCGACGGGCGGCGGCGGGGCTGGTTGTCGTGGCCGAGTGTCGTCCTGTAGGCCTCTCTGGACGGTAAGTCGCGCAACGGGGTCGTCGTTGGGGTGTCGAACATCAACCTCTGTGACTGCAGCGCAGGTCGTGCGAGAAGCGAAGGAAAGGGGGTCGTGTGCGCGCAGCGGCGCGGCGAGTTATAATCGGCTGTCACGCCAGGCAGCGGCGAAATCAGTCTTGTTTCGCCTGTACCTGACAGGTCGGGCAAGGGGGCAGCACATCCCTCGAGGGACGCACCTACGGTACCGGGGTCGTGCTTGCTGCAGCCGATGAGGTCAAGGGCAGGGAGAGAAACGGAAGGCGCCCTTGCTGTCGCCTTCTTTCTGGCTGCTCCTGCTGGTTCGCTCCGGCAGCGGACGAAGGCGATCAAACAAGGCGATCGACCGAGGTCTCGAGCAAACGGCACCCGACCTGGCGCCAGCCGTCACCATGCTCTCCTGGCTCAAGTCGTCTAGCTCGGCGAGCACAGAAGCTCCCAGCCCGACACCGGCGGTATCGCAGCAGGAGGCCGCTGCCGTCTTTTCTCCCGTCGTCGAGGAGCTCGAGGCTCCGATAGTGGCCTCGCCGCCCAACTCTGCCTCGCCTCAGCTCACGCCAGCGCCAGCACCGTCGCCGCCCCGACCTGGGAGGAAGGAGGTCAATCCCAATGCGCCCTACGTGATCCTCGCTTGCGCAGGTGTGAGTCCGACGCCCGATAGCGCTCTCTCTGCATCGAGCAAGCGACGCTGACCGCCCTTGGATCTCCTGCCCAGACCGCCGTCTCGGTCGGCGTCCTCATCGGCCTGCGTCGGGTGCGCCAGCTGCAGGCGAAGACGCTTGAGCTCAGCGCCGCGGCAGCAGCGGCCGAGGCTGCAGAAGGCGGCAGCGCCGTCAGCGGGACGGCAGGACCAATCATCTCTGGCGCACGGCCAGGCCGGACGTCCTCGATCCTTACCAAAGGGTCGCTCGCGGGCGTTCAGGCAACGCCGTCGCAGGCGCCCGCCGGCGGCGGCAGCAGCAACCCCTTCGCGTTCGCCGCTGCCGCCGTCAAGGGGCCGGAAGGCGCCGTCTCTGGCGCGCCCTCATCGACACCACTGTCGGCCGCGACGGCGTCGCTCCTCCGCAAGCCGGCAGCCGGGCCTGGGTCAAGCACGGCTCCTGCCGCTCGCGCACCCCTCTTTCCGCCCTCGTCGGCCCGCGCCGCCGAGTCTGCCAGCCCAACAATGCAGCCCTCGTCGCCGACGTCAGCGAGCGGACAACCGCGAGTTGCTCCCAAGGCGACGCTCCGCAGCCTCATCAAGGAAGGGCGCAAAAAGGACGTCGACGAGAGCGAGGAGCTGCCGCCGATGACGACGGCCGTCATGCTCCGCGCGCTGGCGGCGTTCGGCATAGCGACCGGCATGGCCGTCTTCCTCGTCGGCGGACCGTTCGCCGCAGTCTGCTGGTGGCTCGGTGTCGAGGAGGTGAGCATACAGGCTTCCTCCCAGCACCCGTCTAGTTCAGCGCTGATGTCCTTGTGCCTCTGACCTTCTTCGCAGCCCGCCGACTTCACGCCTATGTTCCGCCGCAAGATCGTCACCCTCTTCCCGTCGCTCGAAAAGGGCCTCCTGCGGGAGGAGGCTGAGGCCGCCGCCGCTGCTTCTTCCACCGCGATGCCATCAGCCGCTTCAAGCTCTTCCCCGGCCACGTCACCGTCGTCGTCAGCTGCCAAACTCTCGCTCGCCGACTACCTCCCAGACTTCCTGCGGCACACGCCCTCAGACAAAGACGTACGAGCCGACGCGACGCCGTCGTCCTACATACCAAGCATCCTGCACCAGGGCGCTGCGCCCGAGGGCGAGGAGGAGCACTCTGTATACGCTTGGTTCGAGGGCGTGAAGCAGGAGTTTGAGAGGGACCGGCTCGAGGAGGTGCGCAAGCGGGCCGAGGACGAGAGGTTCTACCGCGAGTGGGAGGAGAAGCTGCGCAGGGAGGGCAGATAGTCATGAATTTCCTCAAAAACACTCAGGACTGGCCAGGCTCGAGTGGACGGCGGCCCCTTTGGCGCGTCCTATGGCCGCGCGCCGACCTCGCGCATGACCTGCTCAAGGTTGGCGACGTCGTGCGCGAATCGGCCGAGGAATAGGCCGTCGACGCCCTCGCGCAGGTGGGCGAACAGGCCCGGACCGGCGCTGCCGCCGTAGAGGATCCTAACGAGGCCCGTCCGACGCTTCCCGTCCGGACCCTTGAACGACTCAGCCATCGCCCGCAGGCGCTGGGTGACGGCGACGACGTAGGCTGCGCCTGCCGGCTGGGGCTGGCCGATCGCCCACACGGGCTCGTACGCGAGCACGACCTCTGCGTCTGGCGGGACGGCTGCGAGGAGCGACTCTACCTGAGGCCGGCACTCTTCGACCGCCAGGTCGATCCCGCGGTCCTCCTTCTCGCCAATGCAGACAAGCGGGACGAGGCCGTTGCGGCACGCTGCGCCGGCCTTTTGGGCGACGAGATCGTCCGTCTCGCCGAGGAACCGCCTGCGCTCGGCGTGGCCGAGCTCAACAAAGTGCACGCCGAGCTCCTTGAGGTGCTTGGGCGAGACCTCGCCCGTGAATGCGCCCTCGTCCGCCCAGCAGCAGTCCTGAGCGCCAAGATGGACCGGCGAGCCGGCGAGGGCCGCCGCTGCAGAGGCGATCGCGAGGAAGTCTGGGATGACGAAGGCGTCGATGTCAAGCGACGAGGCCAGCGCGCCGAGTGGGACGACCGAGTTGAGGTACGCTGCCGTTCGGGCGGGTGAGAAGTACATCTTGAGCGACGTGCCCACGAGCGGTCGCCTGGCCGAGGGAGAGGACGCGGAGGTCGACATCTAGCCGGCTTGGGAGGCGTGGGGGGGGGGGAAGGCCGAAGGGAGCTGCGCGCGACTTTGGTCGACGATGGGCGGGATGCGGGCTGAGAGAAGAGGTCGCGAGAGATTGAGAGCTAGGTGACCAGCGAGTGGGGAGGCGATTGGCTTCGGAGAGAGTGAAGATGAGAGATGCTGTCGAAGGGGAGGAAGGAGGAGCGAGCTGGAGCGTCTTCGGGCCGGCCGGCGCGTCAGGTCGGCAACGCGGCGAGCGAGGGCTGATCAGAGACGACCGCCTGCTCATCATCCCCCGGCTCTCAAACGCGAACAAGCCAGATCTGCGGCGCTTGTTCTGCTCAGCATTCCAAGCTCGTGCGAGCGAGTCAGCAATAGCGAGATCGAAGATGTGAGCTGTAGGTCCAGGTCGCTTCCTCACCACCGGTTCGACGCCCGTCGTGAGCAGCCGACGGCGCGCGCGCAGCCAGCGGCCACCTACCAGCCGATCTGCCTATTGCTCGGCTCCTCCGGGAGCGACGAGCTTGGGACAAACCTTGGAAGGAAGCCGTGAGTCCTTGTAGCGCCATCGTGCTCTTTGCGGAGGCTGGCCGGCGAGCTGTAAGTCATAGGAGAGCGAGCGTGGAAGGGCAGCTGGAAGGGCAGGTCGCGCGCGCTTGTTCCGCGCTCAGCCCCCTCCTCTCCTCTCCCTCCTCCCTCAACCGACACCCTCTCGTGCTCCGCTGCTCCGCCCGCTTGCCTCCGCGTGGGCCCAACTCTCCTAGCCTCGCCTGGTCTCGTCCTTTGATAAGCCCCGGGCTACCCTGTCCGTTTCCACCTGTCCCCCATCTCTGGCTCGACCGTCCAGAGCTGACTCCTTTGGCACGCGATGCTGTCCTCCTTCCCTCCCCCCTTGCCTCCCCTTGATCGACGCCGACCTCCGCCTCTCCAGCTCGCCTCCCGGCCCCCGTCCGACCCTCCGTCGAGCGCAGGCCGACAAGCTCTCCGGGCCCTTTCGACCAGCCATCCAAGCGTCCGTTCGAGCACACGATTGCAGCTCGAGCAGGACCTCCTCTTCCCAGCAGCAGCAGACGACGGCTCGACAGCTGGAGGGAAGGCCGACGAGATGGAAGCTGCAGAGTGCGCCTTCCCCTCTGCTTCTCTTTTCTGCTACAGAGCTTCAACTGACTGACCTGCCTCTGTCTGGGCGGCGATGGCAGCTCATACCTGCCGAGAGTCATCGGCATCTTCCTCGCGGTGCTCGACCCGTCCCAGTCAGGCGGGTCGAAGGTGCTATGTCAGTCCCCTCCATTAACTCTCTCGCTGGTGCTGGTGCTGGTGCTGGCTGGCTGAAGATCACTGACGGCTGTTGCGCTCACCTTCTGCCCTCCTCGCGTTCTCTCGCTTAATTGCCCGCCCCCAGACCAGGTGCCGTCCAACCTCATCACGACATCGGCCTCGTCCGCCCCACCTCCCACTGGACCCCAATCCCTTTCGCAGTCCCTCGCTTCACTGTCGGTAGGCGCTTCAGGCGAGGATCCCAGGCCACCTTCATCTGCGCCGGCTTCAGGGACAACGACGTCTCGCGCGAGGTCGAGATCGCCGCTCGGCGCGTCCACCGCTGCTGCTGCTGCCGTCGCTACTGGGCCTTCGTCGCCGAGCGCGCCCGGACCCCCCTCCACGCCTTCTTCCCTTTCCCCACCTCTTCCGACAACGACCAAGCCTCCCCCTCTCCTCTCTTTCGATCAGATCGCCTCCTTCTGCGTCCCCCAAACCCCACTCTGCGGCCGGCTCTGCACCTTCACGTCGGGCGCGTACAAGGTCCAGGGCTACCCGATGCTGCACGAAGACAAGGACGCGCGCAAGGGCTACGAGCGACACGAATTTCGGTGGAACGTCTGCTGGGTGTTTGATCGGTGGAAGTATCAGGGGCAGGAGTACAACCAAGTGGTGCGGAAGGTGGCGAGGGTCCTGGCGTCGTGCGAGGTGCGACCACCGCTCCATTCCAGCCTCGCTTCTTGCACCAGCGTGGCATACAGCAAGGATTCTGGCTAACTCGTCTCCTCTCCTGCCGCTTTTGCCCCGCCCACAGGAAGATAGCTGTTTCATTTCGTCCCCGGCGACCGGCCCAAAGCTGTTCGAGATTCTGCAGCAGCTGATGGAGGATCTCAACACGTACGCCGAGGCGTCTATCCCAATCGACCAGAGCGCCTCGATTGAGATCAAGTTGTTTCCCAACTTGCCCAAGTTTGTCCCTCCTACGGTTACTCCTTCTACCCGCGTCTTTCCTCAGCAATTCGCTGCCGGAATCGTACAATCAGTGTCGCGAGTCCTGACGAGCCTGAGCTTCACGACTCACAGCCCGGTCAAGGTGGAAAATTGGCACGTGCCGATCCCACTCATCGACCTGAAGCCGCAGCTCAACTGGGACCTGTCAATGGCCAAGGTATGCAGACACTCGCACTTCGCCTCTCTCCCTACCCTTCTTGCCGGTCTTCATGCTTAGTGACCCGCCCGCTCCACGCAGGTCGTCCGCTTCATCGACGGCACGTCGCACGTCAAGCGCATCGCAGAGTGCGCCGACGTCGCCGTCGACTTTGCGCGAACGTGCGTCGAGCACCTGCTGTACGTGGCCACCCTTTCTCTCTCCTGTCCCCTTCTACGCTTCAGCGCATGCACAGTGGCTGATAAGTTCTGCCCTCCTTGCGCGGACTGACAGGTATTACGAGGCCATCATGCTGATCGACATTTTTGAGTGCGTCTGCGCCTCGCCTGCTCTTGTCCGCGATGCCTGACTGCTCGAGTATTGCTGACATCGAGTCCTGCGCTGCTTTCAGGTGGTCCAACATGTGCGCTCGCTTTCAGTACTCGTACCACAGCGATCGATTGCCTGACCGGCGCCCTCTGCGTCTGCGTCTCGTTTGTAATTGCAGGTATACGGTCAAACCGTCGTTCCAGACGTTGTCGGTCGCCGACCACGTCATTGACGAATGCGCAGACTACTGCCGGCGAGATGGTGCGACGACTCCCTTCTGATTGCTTGGATCTTGCGCATACTATCTCTAGGCGACGACTGACTCCCGCCTTCGCTCGCCTCGTTGGACAGCGTACGACGAGGCCATCGAGTGGGCAACGCTGTGCAGCCTCTACACACGCTTTCGCCCCGGTCTGACGATCGACGAGTGGGAGGAGACGTACGGCGTCGCCGCGCTGGGGATTGACGTCCGACGGTTCGTCACGTTTGGCGTCATTAAGGGCTTCCTGCGGCGTGTCCATCGCTGGCCGATCTTCAAGCGCAACGCCGACACCGACCGCTCGCCGGGCGACGGAGATGGCGACGAGACGCCCCATCCGTTTGGGTCGCCAAGGCTAAGCGGTGGGGAGAGCGGATTGAGCCTGCGGTCGCTCGGCCTGAGCGGGCTCAACTACGCGGGGACCGACGAGTCGCAGATCAGTCTCGCCGGCGACCTTCACCACCATCACCGACACTACTACGACGGCGATTCACACGCGGCTCAGCAAGGGGTGTACGACGTTTCACCCAGAGCGACCATGTCGGCCGTCCCGCGCGCCCGCCAGCGACGCATGTCGCGCGCGTACGATCAGCAGCACCGGCCGACGGTCGCGGCTTCACAGTCGCCAGCGACGCTGCACGGCAGCGGGGGACCGACGGCCCGGTCGTCCTCGCCTTCGAGTCACTCGCTCTCTCTCCCTCTGGCCGACCACATCTACCCTCGCCCGGGCGTCGGCCATCACCGCTCGTCTGCCCGCCGCCGGCGTGAACGCGCCGACGACGGCGAAGGCGCGGTTGACCGTCTACCATGGGGCGAGCTCGGGTACCCTCCAGGACTGACGGAAGATCTGCTCGACGGCGACCGGCACTCGGACGAGCTTGGGACGGCGTTTGACTTGCCGTGGGCGGGCGAGCACGGGCTCGGGGAGGTCCTGCGCGTGTTTGCAAGGAAGAATGCGGGCGAAGTATTTTTTGTGCTGCGCTGAGGAGGTTCGCGCCGAAGGAAAGGTGGAAGGAGGAAAGGAACGGTGCCCTATGTCTGTATCAAAAGCCCGGCCTCGCAACCTCCAATGGCGACTCTACCAATTGTCGCCGACGACTTCGAGCCGGCGCGTGATCCACCCGACCATCTCGTCCCGCTTGACGAGCTCGCCGTTCGGCGACGCCCCGCTCTCGCCCTCTGCGAGCGCGAGTTCGTCCTTGGACCGCGTCTGGTCCTTGATGCGGACCATGCCGCTCTCGAGCTCGCTCGCGCCGACGATGACGGCGAACGGGATCGACTCCTTGTCGATCACGTCGAACTGGAGCTTGATGTTTTTCGGCTTGTTCTTGTACATGAACTCGGCCTGGCCGCACAGTCCCGTCACAGTGTGCAGGAGATCAGCGACTAGACATGATTGAAAGGAGGGAACCCGAAGAGAGTAAACATGGACGCACAGCGATGCCGGCGTCCCAGAGCTCCTTGCAGAGCTGCATGCGCTCCTTGAGCAGGCCCTCACCGACCGAGACAACGTAGACCTTGGTCTCCTTGCCGCGGGCCGACTTGCCCGTCGCGCGCTCGCGCTCGGCCTGCCGAGCGAGCATGCTGCAAGGATTGAATCAAGGGGCACGAGGAGACGTCAATCGTTAATAATTGGAAGGGAAGAAAAAAGGAGAGAGAGAAGGACGGACATGGCGTAGACACGCTCGACACCAACCGAGACGCCGACGCATGGCACCCTGCCGCGCTCCATCTCCTTGACCTTCTTCTTGCCCTCGGCCCCGCTCGCCGCGCTCGCAAACATGCCGACGAGGTTGTCGTACCTCCCACCGGCAGCGATCGATCCGACGCCGACGGTCGCCTCGTCGACGTCGGCGCCCTCGGCCGCCTTGATCGCGCCTGCGGGGGGGGCAGAGTAATCGGTGACGGCCTCGTAGATGATGCCGGTGTAGTAGTCGAGCCCGCGCGCGAGCGACAGGTCAAACGACATCTTGCCGAGGCAGCCGTAGACCTCGAGAAACTCAAACAGCAGACGCATGTCCTTGAGCCCCTCGTTTGCGAGGACGTTGGACGTCAGGTTGGCGTCCTGCTCGAGCTTGGCTAGCAGCTCAAACCCGGACCCCTTGAGCTTGACGTACTCGCCGATCCTGTCGGCAACGGCGCCGTCGAGCCCCTTCTCGTCAACCATCTCGCGCCGGACGTCCGACCACGGCGCCTTGTCGAGCTTGTCGACCGCCGACGAGATGGCACGCGTCTTGTCGACCGGCACGCCGCATAGCGCGAACACGCCGTCGAGGATCTTGCGGTGGTTGACCTTGACGCTGAAGTCGCCAATGTCGAGCTTAGACAAGGCCTCGCAGAGGATGGCGAGGATCTCGGCGTCGGGAACCATCGGGTCGTACTGGCCCGCAATGTCAAAGTCCTGCGATGCGACGCCGCCGTAAGAGACGTCAGAGAGAATGAGAAGGCGTCAGCCGCATAAGCGCCAAGAGAACGGCAGCACGGGGACCTGAGCGGGCAAGGACGCACGCATTGGTAGAACTCGCGCAGACGGCCCTTGGAGATTGCCGGCTGGTCGCGCCGGTATACCTTGGCGATGTGGTACCGCTTCAGCGACGTCAGACCGTTCATGGCAAGGAATCGGGCGAAGGGAACCTGGTTAGAGGCGGGGAGGATGGGAAGGGTCAGTAGGTTCTTCACACGCGTAGCGACTCCCGTGAATTCAGCAGACATGGCACGAGAGCATGAACGTACCGTCAGATCGTAGCGGAGCGAGCACAGCTCGCCGCCCTGGTCCTGCAGGTCGTAGATGAGCTTCGAGTCCTCTCCATACCTGCGCGACCGGCGAAAGATTCGGTCAAACGCGGTCAGCCCCGAAGCTGCTTTGCTCGCCCCCGCGCGGGCGCATGCGACGGTCGCCCGAGGCAACGCATGCGCTGGCCAGATCGCAAGAAGGAATGCAGAGGGAGCGGGCGCACTTTCCAGAAAGGATCTCCTTGAGCTCAAACACGGGCGTGTCGATAGTGCTCGCGCCGTGCGTCTGGAAGACGTCTTCGAGCGTCGAGAAGATCTTTTTGCGGATCGTCGTCTCGTGCGGAAGGAAGTCTTTGGTGCCCTGCGTGAGTGGCGAGGAAAGCAAAGCGTGAAGCGGGTGTTCAGTCTTCGGGGTTGCGCTGGAGGGCTGAGAGGGCGGTCGAGGGAAGGTCAAGAGGGAGAGAGCTGGCGGACGACCGACGGACCTTTGGCACCTTAAGCGTGAGCCGCGACGACGGTTTCTTGTCGGCCTTCTTGCCGCCGTCCGACGGTCCGGCAGCAGCAGCGGCCGGCTTCTCCTTCTTGGGCGCGAGGGCCTTGAGCCGCGTGAGCTCGGCCAGCTCGTCGGTGATGGGCTGCTTGTCGAGCTTGAGCTGGCGGATGCGGTTGCCGAGGGCGAGGATCTGGGCCTCGAGCTCGGCTGGCGGCGGCGGCGGGGGAGAGGCGGCTGCGTCGGACATGCTGCGGAAAAGCGGGGGCAGGAGCTTGATGGTAGGGCGACGAGAGATCCTGAGGAGGGCTGTGCGCATGCACCCTGCTGGTACCGAGGAGAGCAAGAGGATGAGGAGGAGGAGGAGTGTGTGCGTCGAGGTGCAGCTGGGCAATGAAGCGGGAGACGAGCTGCGAGTCAAGCTGAAATCTCGGCAGCTACGCCCCCGATTTGGGCATGGCTTCCCCACCTGCCTGGGCTCTGCGCATCATCCTTTCAGCCGCTCCGTCGTCGTCTCTCCCTTCCCTCTCGCCAGCTACACTGTTCAGCCCACCCCTACACATCCCCTTCTTGCCCCCCAACCTCCTTCTACCTCTCAACCATGTCCTCTCTCGGACCGATTCAGAACGTCGGCCCGGCCCACATCCCGACGCCTTCTCCTCCGCCGCCTTCGATCGTTGCCGCCCACCCGCCGCCGCCGACGTCGTCGACCTCGGCCATCCAATCGTGGATCTCGAAGCACCGCAAGGCACTCGCCTACACGGCCGGTGGGCTTGCCCTCCTCGGTGCAGGCGTTGCTGGCTACCGCTACTACTACGCCTCGCACCTCCGGCTTGGCGACGACGAGTCGTCGGCTGGCTCAACCGCGGGCTCGGCCGCCGGCAAGGACAAGAAGCGGCGCAAGAAGAAGAGCAAGGCGGCCGGCGAGAAGAAGGGCGTCGACGACCACGACGGCCCGCTGCTCGAGGAAGTGACCCCGCCCGCTGGTGCCAAGGACGGTGACGACTCCAAGTCGCCCGCGGTCGACGAGGACAAGAAGGACGGTGCGTCCTCGCCGCCTTCGTTTTTGGCGTCAGCTGGCCGCAGCTGCCGCCGGTCTTCCTTTCGCCCGCTCGCCAAAAGAGGGCTATCCAGCCTGCGTGTTGCTGACGCCTCTTGCGCCCGTTTTTTCGCTCGTCTTTCGTGGCTGGGATCGACCCTGTCCGCTGCAGACCTTCCTGCCGCCCTCTCGCCGTCGGACATCGAGGCCATGTCCATCCCGGAACGAACGTCGCTCGCGACGCACCTCAAGACCAAGGGCAACGCTCTTTTCTCGAAGAAGTCGTTCAAAGACGCCATCGAGTGTTACTCGCAGGCGATCGCCGTCAGCCCAACCGAGAGCGCCGTCTTTTATTCGAACCGCGCAGCTTGTGCGTGCCCCTGCCGTTCTCTTGTCGTCTGTTCGGCCCGTCCAGGGCAGACGCTTTCGCTCCTACAAGTGTTGACGTTCCGGTGCTTGCCTGTATCATCATTCTCCAGCGTACAACTCTCTCACCCCGCCCGAGCACGACAAGGTCGTCGCCGACTGCGATGCCGCGCTCAAGCTCGACTCTGCCTACATCAAGGCGCTCAAGCGGCGCGCGGCCGCGCTTGAGGCGCTCGAGCGCGACGAGGAGGCGATCCGCGACTACACGGCCGTGACGCTGCTCGAGGCATTTGAGCCTCCCAAGAAGGTTGCCGCTGGCAAGGAGAACGAGACGGGCGAGCAGCTTGAGCGCGTCATCAAGAAGGCGGCGGAGAAGCAGGCCAAGGAGCTCATCCGCACCCGTCCCCCTCAGCTGCCCTCGACGACCTTCATCCTCGCCTACCTCGATGCTTTCCGCCCGCACGCCGCCCCTGCTCTGCCCGAGAACCCGACGACGGCCGACGAGGTGCTCATCCGCGCATTCCAGGCTCTCGATGCCCAGGACTACCAGCACGGCTTCACTCTTGCTCAGGAGGCGCTCATGCAGGGCCTCAGCCCCGAGTGGAAGCAGGGCAAGGCCGAGGCGCTCAACCTGCGTGGCACGTTCAAGTCAGTCGCCTCCGCCGCTCTCTTCCCATTTAGTTTCGCTCGACCGAGCTTAAACTGACACCCCCCCCCCCTCCCCTCCTCTCTTGCTGCCAGGTTCCTAATCAACGACCGCGACGGCGCCAAGGCCGACTTTGAGGAGTCGATCACGCTCGACCCTAAGCTGATTCAGTCGCGCGTCAAGCTTGCGTCGGTCCACATGGAGCTCGGCAACATCACCGACACGTTTGGCGACTTTGAGGCTGCGCTTGCCGAGGATGCGTCCGACCCCGACATCCACTATCACCGCGGCCAGGTCTACTTCATCGCCGGCGAGCTCGACAAGGCGCTCGACGACTACACCAAGTCGTCCGAGCTCGACCCGGCCTTCATCTTCTCCCACATTCAGAAGGCCGTCACGCTATACCGCCAGGGAAAGACTGCCCCTGCCATGGCTGAGTTCCGGCGCATCCTCAAAACATTTGCCGACCGCAGCGAGCCCTACAACTACTACGGCGAGCTTCTGCTGGCCGAGAACCGCTTTGGCGACGCGCTCGAGAAGTTCAACAAGGCGGTCGAGATCGAGGCCAAGAAGTGCGTGCTCTCTCTTGGATTGCCTCCTTTCTCTATGCCTCGCTGACGATGACGCTGCGCTCGCTCTATCGCAGGGGCGGCCGCCAAAACGTCCTGCCGATGGTCAACAAGGCCAACACGGTCCTGCGCGAGCACAACGACCTGGCCGGCTGCGAGCGGCTTGTCCAGGAGGCTCTCGCAATCGACCCCGACTGCGACGTTGCCATCATCACGCTCGCACAGCTCTCCCTCCAGCAGAGCAAGATTGAGCAGGCCGTCGCCATGTTTGGCCGCGCGCGCGAGATTGCCCGAACCGAGGAGGAGCTTGTTCAGGCTGTGCGTCCTTCCCATCCCTCCTCTTCTCCGCTGTCTCGCACGAGTCGCTGACGTCCCTCTGTTGCACGCCGACAGATCACGTTCGAGCACGCGACCAAGGCCCAGGTCAAGTTCATGGAGACGTACCCGGAGCAGCACGCAAAGTTCAGCGCCATGATGAACGCGATGCAGGCCCAGCAGCAGCAGCAGTGATCCCACTCGCTGCGCCGTTTTCCTTCCTCTGGCTCCTCCACGATCTCGCCCTCTCCGCTGGATCTTCCCGTCGAAAACACAAAAAATCCCCCCCCCCCCTTTCATCCCACGCTTCTCCCTGAGGGACGCACCACGCCGACCGGTTGTTCTCACACTGTATCCTAGTCGCTCTCGGCCGCTCTCTGCCCTCAATTCGATCTCATCATGACCGCCCCTCCCTCCTTCCGACCCAATTCTCCCCCGCACTCGAATAGACCGGCATTCCTCCCTCTTGTGTCTCTGATCATGCACCTGAAGCAGCAACCGACGGAGCCGGCAAGATAGAGTCGAGCGCATTATTAGGGGTCAGGGGCACGACAGAGGGTGCAAAGGTGGCTGCGGGCGGGAGGGTAACGGCGACGAGAGTCGAAAGGGACAAGGGAGGGTGGTCTGGTAGTCACACGGGAGGGCGCGAGGGTTGGGGGGCACCAGTGAGTGGTGCAACGAGAACAGAGTAGGGCAGGCAGTGGAAGGACGCGCAGCGAGAAACACTGAGAAAGTGAAAAGAGAAGAGAGAAGGAAAGAATGCTTTCATAGCCGATGGCCCGGCAGCCAGAGCCATACCATGAGCATCGCGACCGTGAGGACGACGATGAGGCCCTCGAGCCAGACGCTCCGGCGCACGAGCAGCTTGCGCACGTACGGCTCCTTGATCGCGATGTGCTTGAGCGGCGTCGTTTCGGACCAGTTGAGGACGAGCAGGTAGAGCGGGTCGAGCGCGTACAGGGCCGACAGCAGCAGGTGAGTCGCGATGTAGAAGGGCACGAGGAGCTGCGAGGCGACGGGAACGGAAAAAGAGGGGTCAGTGGATGCTGGCCAGGGAGGGAAAATGATGCACGTATGAGCGAGGACTCACCGTGACGCGCAACCGCCGCGGCTGGATGTCAAGGAAGATGAAGCAAAAGGCAGCGACGAGGCCTCCCCAGGCGACGAGCAGGCCGAGGACGAGTCGGAGGAAGCTCGTGAACGGCGTCAGGTTGGAGAAGGCCTTGGACCGTAGGAAGCGCGGATAAGCGTCCTGCGCGAGCACAGAGTGCGCGTACGCCTTTTGGTTGATGAACATGTCGGGCACCTGGGCAAGGATCGAGGCGTCCTCCTGCAAGCCGGCCGACTCAGCGTGCGACAGGGATGCTGGGAGGGGGAAGGGCGGCGGACGCAGAGTCGGCCTGATGGCGCCAAGGGCGCATGAGGTCAAGCAGGCGAGGTCAGAGACCCTTTGGGCGCGCAACAAACGGACACCAGCGCCAAGAGCGGACTCACGGCAGGTAAACCTCTTTATCGCTTCCCGGGACGAGGTACCGGGCGTAGATGCGCTCGGCGCTGAGCAGCAGCTCGCCCTTGGTGATGGCGCTCGTCCGCGGGATGACGGTCGGCGCGCGCGACATCCGACGCTTCTCTCGGCCGACACCACTAAGTCCACCACCACTCAGGCCGAGACCATTCGTCCATCCGCCTCCACCAGATAGCCGCTGAGGCTTCTCGCCGCTGCCTTGGAAGACCGGGAACGAGCCCTCGACAGGCGACCGCTCGCCGCTGACCCGCCGCATCGGAGCCTCGAGCCCACCGCCCGACTCTGTGTCGCGTCGCTCCCGACCGCCCTTCTCGCTCACCGCCCCGTAGCTTGTCTCCCCGCCGTACGGGTGGCCGCCCTCGCTGCTCCGCCCGCCGCCGTGGCTGTGGGACGACAACGGCCGCCCTTGCTGATGATACGACTCGCGGATCTTGGGGGTGATGCCGGCCGCTGTGTCGTACGACGAGCCGTGCGTCAGCGCCCGGTCCCAGTACTGCGGCCACTCGGCCGCGAGCGACTTTCCCGACTTGCGGATGTCCTGGGAGGAGAGGAGATGACGGCAAATTGTCAGCCACTGGATGCTCGGTCCGCTCGCTCGACGAGGGACGAGGGCTGAGGAGGTCAACGGCTGCCAGACCGGCCGTTGTGCCCGCGCCTTCATTGTGCCCTCGACCTTGGCCGACCCTTCCAAAGCACCAGCAGCACCATTCGACCTTGTCCTCCCCGATAAGTCTTGACAGTAGTGTAGTGAGCAAGAGAAGAAAGGACGACGCACCTTGAAGTAGGCCCGGCAGAGATTCTCGTGTTGGTGCACGTCGAGCCAGAAGTCGAGCAGGTCCTCCGACCGTTCCCGCTGCAGGAAGATCTGTTCAGCCAAAGCCCGAACGCATACGCAGACCGTCGGGAAGCCGTCAGCGAATCAACCTTACGAGTGCAGAGCTGCATGAGCGAGGCCATAGCCTGGATGCGAGACCAGAGACAGAGGAGGAGACAGGGGGAGAGAGCGCGGGGCTGTCGGACGGACGCACGTAGAAGCAGAAGAGGTCGACCGGCGGGCGTGTCTTCCGAGTGAGGACCTCGTCGAGCGTCGGTAGGCGCTGGCGCACGCCATTTTGGGAGGAAGGGCGGTCCATCAGTATGGAGCGAGAAGAGGAGGAGGTTGGCGAGGTCAAAGGTGGTCGCAGCAAGGAGCCAGACAGGGAGCGGGAGGGCTCTGTCGTCCTGCCCACCCGCCCGCTCGCAGCGGCGGTCCAAGTGGTGGCGCCGTGGCGGCAGCGCGACGCGCCCGACTTTCTTGCCCTCCGCGTGTGTTGACCCCGACCTCTTCGACCTGCAAGCTTCCTTCTCGCGAAACCACTCGACCACCCCACGCTCTCGACGACAGCTTTCATCAAGCCCGGACCCACGACATCTGCCCTCTCGCTTCGCTCTTCTGCAGTCACCGACCTCCCCGCGGTGGATGGCCTACCTGCACGGCTCCTCCTCGGCGACGGGCGGCAGCTCGACGTCACCCCTCATGAACTCGCTCTCGCTCCTGCTCACGTCGCACACCCCACGGCTGCAGAGCCTGCACCAGCTGCTCGACCTACCTCGCGACCAGATTGCGGTCGACCTCGACAGGCTTGAGGACGTGCTCAAGGCCGAGTTAGAAGGGATTGTCCGCGAGCGGGCCGAGGAGGTCGCCAGCTGGCGGTCGAGGATCGAAGCCGTTCGTCAAGGTACGCAGCCCTCGTCGCTCGCCCCTTCCTTCTTTGAGTCCTCGTGAGCTGACAGCGATAGGTCCGCTCTTGTGACCACATCAGAATGCGTCAGCATAGGCAGGGCGCTTGGCAAGCCCATCGACCTCGAACATTACACCCACGGCGTCGAGGTGCGTCCACCTGCCGTCGCGTCCGCACCCTTCACCCAACATCCCCTGGCGGGAGCTGACCCCTCGGCTGGTCTGCATGCTACAAACCCAGATCCTGCCTCGGCAATTTGCGATTCTCGAGAAGGTCCGGAATGAGCAGCTGTTGCCATCGTACAGGGACCGGCTCGTCGTGATCGAGGGTGAGCGTCGTTCGAGCCGGTTGTCCCCGCGCTCGCGAGCAACGCATCTGACCCCCTCCTTCCTCCGACGGCCCGGACTCTGTCCTCGCAGAGCTCACAAGTCGACTGGCGCATCTCCAGCAAGTGCTCGGCTCGCCGCCAGACCTCGTGCCGAAGTACAAGCCGGCGCCGGCACCACGCGTCATGCGCTCCGCCTCGATTGCGTCTGCGGGGACCGACCTGTCGGCCAGCCATGCGAAAGCGGCTCCTGAAGGCTATGGGCCAGCCGGGATCGGCCTTGGCTACCCAGAAAGCTCTTCAGGAGACAAGCCGCTGGCTGTGGCAGCTGTAGCGTTGGCCGAGGAGAAGCACTACGAGGACGTGACGGAGAAGCGGGTGACAGAGCTGCAGAACCTGATCCAGCGCGGCGAGGAGGACTGCGTGAGTCGAGGGCCTGCCCACCCGTCGTTGCGGCGGAGACTGACGCCTACGCTGCGCATACCTGCTTTCCCCTTTCCCAGGCCGCCAATCTTCTCAACCTGCGGCAGCTACTGCAGCTCACGCACGACTATGTCGACCTGCTCGTCCTGCCGGTACCGCTCCCGTTCCCCCTACCGACCCCTCCTCTAGCGACCGCCTCCTCAACCTCGTCGCGGGAGCCGGTCTCGCCTTCGCCGCAGCGGACGGCGCCCGAGCAGCCGTCAGAGCTCGACGTGTATGGCTCGCAGCTGATCGAGCACTACGTCTCATGGGCGGTCGAGAAGACGGAGGAGGAGGTCAAGGACGAGTACGGCGATGGCGGGCTCGAGGGCGTCGAGGCATCTGAGGATCTAATCGAGTGGGTCACCAAGCTCAACCAGACGGTACGCCTTTTTTCGCGCATCCCTCCGCTTGAATGGTGTCGCTCACGTCGCTCGGCCCCTTGTGCTACATCCTCGTCTCGCAGCTCGCGTCGATCCAGGCCTACCGCGAAGGCGAGATCCAGCGCATGTATGACAAGCTCGAGATGCTGTGGGCCGTGATGAACGTTTCGACGGTCGACATCGAGAACTTTGTCGAGCTCAACCAGGGCATCTCGGAGCAGTCGGTCTTCGTCGTGCGTCCAGCGATTACGTTCTTGTTTCTCGGCGCCTGGTGGCTGACTGACAGGCTCGCCGACGTCTGCACCTCTTCCACCGCAGTACCGGCAAGAGCTTGAGAAGATGATGCTGCTCAAGAGCGACTTCATCGAGGAGTTCATCCAGAAGAAGCGCGAGGAGATCCAGACGATGCAGGACGTCCTGCTGATGAGCGCCGAGGAGCGCGAGGCGTTCCCCTTCCTCTGGGACTGTACGCGCTCCGTATCCTCCTACGCGCGCGCGACCGCGATCAGCTGACTTCTCCCCTCGATGCTTCTGCCTCCTCCCAGCCAACTACACGGACGAGCTGCTCGAGGCGCACGAGCACGAGCTCGAACGCCTGCAGGCCGAGGCGGCGTCCAAGCGGGAGCTGCTGCGGTTTGTCGCTCAGTGGATCGACATCACGCAGGAGGAGCGCGAGCTGTTGGCCATCACGCAAGACCCGTCGCGCCTGACAGGCCGGCGCCCGCCTGGGGCGATGCTCGCCGAGGAGAAAATGCGCAAGCGCGTGACGATCCTCAAGCCCAAGGTGCGATTCACACGCTGTGAACGATGGCCTTGCAAAGGGCGCGGGCGCTTATCTCATCCAACCGTACTTCCTTGGCGCAGATCGAGACCAAGCTACTGCAGGCCTTGCCGGCCTGGGAGAAGGAGCATCAGCGCCCGTTCTGCGTGAATGGCGAGCGCATCATCGAGACGATCCAAGCGGCGCTCGACGCCAAGCAGGCCGAGAAGGACTTGAGACAGGTGGGTTCTTGGGTGTCTTGTCGGCCGTCGTCACGTCTTGCATACAGTAGCTGACGTTGGGTCCGGCCGTCCGGCCTACCCTCCAGCGCTCTCGAGCCGGTGGCGCCGCCCCTGCCTCAGCAGCGAGAGGTCGCACGCCCTCGGTCGCGTCGTCCTCGTCTGGGTCGGTCGTCGGGTCGACTATCAAGCGCAAAGTACCGCCCACGCCATCATCTGCTGCGCCGTCGACGTCCAAGGCACGGACGACGGTCCGAGCGACGCCTGGCACTGCGCAGACGGCTCGTGCCGGCAGTGCACGCGCCACGCCCTCCGCTGGAGGCATCGCCTGCAGCCTGCCCCGGCCAGGCAGCGTCGCACGGTCGGCGACGAGCTCGCTCAGCATGCGCAGCGTCAGCAACACGTCCAGCATCACGACGACGAGCAGCGGCATGCACGGCACCTCAGCCCGGACCGACCCTGCCGCCTCGTGGTGCCACCCCCCTGCCAACGTATTTGCTTCGACATCGTCGGCAGCCCCGCCTCGCGCCGCGCCGGCACCAGCGACCCGTACGCCCTTAGCCCCACGCAACAAGGCACGCCGGGAGAGCTTCAAGCCACGCCCGAGCGACGTCCGTCCACCACCGCCGCTCCAGCCATCCAAGTACGGCGGCTGGTCCTCGCCGGTGGACGCGCTCATGGAGATGGACGAGTAGCTTGTCATGATTCTCGTCCTTCCTCTCGTTCGCTCCTCCTCAACGTCCGCCGCCGCCCTCATGTGTTCTCCGTCTCGATCACGACGTTCGACCCTCTTACGATCTCTCATGACCTTCTTTGCCCTTGCTGTCGCGCGCGCTTGATCGCGGTCGAACCGCAAGCGAGCGCCGTAAGAACAGAAAAAGGCATCTATCTCAACAGATGACGCAGCCGGCGTCGAGGCCCGCGTCCTCGAGGTCCTCCTTGGCGACCTCGCGCTCATTCTCCTTCTGTTTGGTCTTGACCTCCCGCGGAAAGAATTGCTTCATGAAGGCCATCGCGTCCGTGTCGAGATTACCTGGCGAAGGGAGGGGCAGACTTGGTCAGCGCTGGTCAGGCCGGTCGGGCGAGCCCGGAAACGCAGCAGCAGGACACGGCACTCACTAGCGTTGGCGATGGCGAGGACAGGCGCGCGACAGAGTGGGCAGAGGTCCTTGCCTCTGCGCTGCATCTTGGCCAAGCAGCGGACGCAGAACAGGTGGCCGCAGTCGAGCCGGATCGGCTTGAACGCGATGCTGGTGCAGATGAGGCAGCTGTAGTCTTCAAGACTCGGGATGATTGGCAGCAGCGTCGAGGTGAGGGACGACAGCAGCACATGCGGCAGCGACGAGTCGAAGAGCGTCCACGTGCGGACGTTGCCCGAGTTGGCATCGAGCGACGAGACGACAAACTCGGGGAAGCCGCGCGAGGCTGTCAGTGCCGTCCGCTTGTCGTGCTTCTTGAGGATCTTGCGCGCGGCCTCGATATTGGCCGTGTGAAACTTTTTGAGGTCGAGCAGCGTCAAGTTGAGCTGCAGGAAAGTGTTGAACGCCGCGCGCGAGTTCTTAGACTGAAGGGTGTATGTGGAGGTCAGGGGTCGGCATCGCACAAACAGGGAGGAAGGTCTGGGTGGCAGAAGACGCACCCTCAGGGTCCGCTTGTCGCCGAGCCCACGCTTGGTCAACTCGCCCGCGAACGCCTTGAGTCGCTTCTCGGCTTCATCGACAGTCCGCTCGCCCCGGTCGCGCTCGGCCGAGCTCTCAAAGATCTCGGCCTCGATCCACAGCGTAAAGACCTCGCGCCAGGCATACAGGTCCGAGTGACCGTCATTGGACGACAGGATCGCCTTGGCCTTGGCCCCGAGCCTGTGACGATGGACCGCCGAGGCCGAAGAGACGTCGGACGCGGCCGAGATGGTCTCGCACAGGTGGTCAACCTTTTGACGAAACAGCGCCTGCTGGTTACGCTGCAGCGTGTCGAGAGCCTGGAGTGCATGCGTGAGGACATTGAAGAACTGCGGGTGCGCCGGCAACCAGAGTCAAGAGTCAGGCACTGACAGCGCTCAAGGGGCGAAGGGTAGACCCGACACACCTCGCGGTCCGAGGCAAGGTCCAGATACAACTCCTTCTGCGGCGTCTGGATGAAGTCGTCGACGTCCGACAAATCTGGCGGCGTCAATTCAAGCGCGGAGTCGCCAAGGTCAAGCAGGTCGTCGTCCTTGAGCTCCCGGCCTCCTCCACCAGTCTTGAGCAGGCCCTCGGGCGTCGCAGGCTGGATCGACAGGATGGGGATGCCGAGCGAAGGGTTCAGACCGAGCGCAGAGGTGTAGCCCGGCGGGACGACGACCTCTTCATCGTCCTCGTCATTCGTCAGCTCGTCGTTGTCGTCGTCGTCATCGTCCGTCTCGTCTCTGCTTTCGAGCTCTAGCGCTGCCAGGCTCCTCGCCGCTGCTGCCGACTTGACGTCTGCTGCCGCCGCCGACGCCGCCGCCGTCGAAAGCGAGATGCTCGGGCCCTTGATCCTGGCCATGCCCTCCTCAGCACCCTGCTGGAGAATCCACAGCGGCTCGCGCTGGGGCTGGGCAGGGATGACGGCTGAGGTGCTGGCCATCAAAGGCTCGATCGGCGGGGTAGACGGCGACGCCTTGGGCGTGAGGGCGTCGAGAGCAGCGGAGTCGAACGCCCGCGAATCGTAAGAGGAAGGGGACGGGTCGCGGGACGAGACCGATTCGGCTTGGGAAGAGTGCTGGGACGAGGTTGACCGTCGACGGGGGTAGGATGGGATCGGTACGAGACGGATCCGAGGGACCGGGTGCTGAGCAGACCCTGGAAGAACGGGGCAATACCGGGAAGAAGGGTCAGCCAGCATGCAGCCTGTACGATGAAATGGCAAGGGCAGAACACTCACCGCCAATCTCGTACTCGGCTGTGAAGCCGCCTTTGACGCTGATGGCCTCCCGCCGGGCGCCGCTGCTCCGGCGGTTGCGCGGTCGGCTCAGCCGGACTAGGTCGTCGTCCTCCTCGTCGCCGCCAGCCGGCAGAGAGATGCTCGAGTCATCGTCTGCTCGGTCCCCACGCACGCGCACACGGAAACGCTTGCCCGTCTCGTCGACCCAGCGCTGCACCGTCCGGTCTCTACCCTCACGTCCGCCGACGGAGTCCTCTGTCGCGGTCGCCTCCACGAACGTCCGTCGGACATCGTTGAGCTCCGCGCCGGCCTCCTCCGCTGCCGACGAGCTGCCGTCGCTGAGGAACTCAAACTCGAGTTCGTCCAGGCCAGGCGAGTCAGCGGACGCGAGCCGCCGCAGAGCCGTCGACGAGCTTTCAGACGGCGACTCAGACGGGTGAACGTAGCCGGCGGATGACCGTGAAAGCGGCGGCGTGTCGACCGAAGTGGCGGCTTGGACCTCGGGCGGCGTCAGCAGGCGGTTGAGGACGATGGGGTTCAGGCCGAGGGAGGAGAGCTCGTTCGAGACCTTCTTGATGAGCTTCTTGAGCTGCGAGCAGAGCATGGGACACATGAGAGGGCTGAGCAAGTCAGCGAAGAAGGTGTCTTGACTCGACGCGAACCCCGGAGGACGCACCTTCTTGTACTCTATGGACGACTGCGAGGACACGCGTTTCGGAAGCTGTCAGCACCGCGGCACACAAATCTAGACGTATTGGGGCAGAGAAGACACGTACCTCTCGCCACTCGAGCGGGAAGCCAGAGTCCTCGAGGATCCGGGCGTACTCCTGGAAGAGTGGTTCGACAAGGGAGGGCATGTGGGTTCAGCCAGTTGGCTCCAGAGCACTCGCGAGGCAGCATGGGAACAAGGGCGGCATGGGGGCAGCGGTGACGGACCGACCTGACTGTACTTCATGCCCCGATGGCTCCCGGCTGACAGTCAAGAAAGACGGCAAGACGAAGGGATGATTCGAACTATGTGGAAAGGTCGTCTGTGGCTGGTGGCCTCCGGATGGGGGGAGGGGGAGCAGGTGAACGTGGGTGCGGCTGCCCGCGCAAGCTCGAATTTCAAACTCCGCTGTCTAATCTGAGCTGATCGGACGCGCTGCGCGCTTTCCCGCGCGCCCCCGCCGACCATGCCTGCTCGGGCAGGATGTTCTCAAGTCGACTGAGGCACGAGGCCCCAGATTATCGACAGGCTGAAGGCCGAGGCAACGAGAGAGTCAAGGAGGCGCAGAGCCTGAAAGGGCGCTGGCGTCGACGTCGTCGAGCGAAGAGAGACGGGTCAGGCTGAGCAAGACGCAGAGGTCGTCAGTATAGCGAGGTGTTCAAAGTATTATAAGCCACGGATCCTCTGACTCGAACAAGTCACGAACTGCGTACATGAGCAGGGAGAAAGGGAGGCAAGCAGCAGGGAAGGAAACGGCAGGGAGATGCACGGCATCCGGACCATGAAAGGACTTCCACTCCGATTTGAAGAGGCTGTTGAGTGAGGTTTGGCAAGAATTGCGGCGGCGCCGCAGCCGGAGAGTCAATGTGGGAAGAGGGTAGTAGAAGATGAGACCTACGAGCAAAATGTTATGTCCAAAGATTGCCATCCCGAGCAAGCTCGAGAAGGACGAATTATGGTAGATTGCAATAAGCAAGAACTGAGAATCGGCAGGTGCCTCACTTTCTTCAGTGTACCCGTACACATGGATACCAGGTGAAAGGAAGGTGAGTCGGAAGGTGCTGCAAGTACTGGGTTCGCCTCTGGAGTCTGCCTCATTTTCGCTTCTTCCATCACCAGGAGCCCCTCACGAGTTCGCTGGCTGCCGCATGCCTACTTGTGATCTTTTGAGATCATTCGTGCTTCCACAACAAACAGAAGGGTCCAGGAGGGCAGAGTCGAGGGGGAGGGGATCAGGGAGGGGACGGCACTGGATCGCGACCGAACCTGTCATCGCCCGCCGCCCGCCCGCCATCCATTGCTCGGCGCCCTCCCAACCTCCAACACCCACCAGCAGAGCTGCCCGACGTGGCTCGTCCTTCGTCTTGCCGCCCTCTCCCTTGCCTGCCTCCAAGCTCGCCTCGCCCACGCCCTCGCCTCTCTTTCCCGCAGGCCGGCTTCACGGACGGCCTCCTCCGGCTTCTTGCCATGGCCGACCACGCCGTGAAGGCCAACGTGCGCTCGTCCAAGGTGCGTCGTCGCCAGCACAATCGCCCGACCTTCTGGCGCAACTGAGCCTGACCTGCCCCCCTGCCCTCATCCCTGTCAGGCCTACAGTAAGGAAGCCAAGGTCGGTGAGGGAACATACGCCACCGTCTACCGAGGTGCGCTTGCCCGTTTTAGAGCATGCTCAGCGAAGCCCCGCGGCTGACCCCCCCAACCTCTCACCTCACAGGCAAGGAGGTCGCGACCGGGCGCGAGATCGCCATCAAAAAGATCAAAATTGGCCAATTCAAGGACGGGCTCGACATGTCTGCGATCCGCGAGATCAAGTTCCTGCGCGAGCTCAAGCACGAGAATGTGATCGAGGTGCGTCGTTCCCCTTCTCCCCTCGCCCAGCTCCCTCTAGCCCGCTCACCACCCCGCCTCGTCCGCCAGATGCTCTCGGTCTTCTCCAACAAGCGCAACCTGAATCTCGTGCTCGAGTTTCTTGCGACTGATCTCGAGTACATCATCCGCGACAAGGCGCTCGTGTTCATGCCGGCTGACATCAAGAGCTGGATGCTCATGACGGTCCGCGGGCTCGACTTCATCCACCGCAACGGCGTCCTGCACCGTGTGCGTCCGACCCGACACCATCCTTCCCGCACCGTATCGCCCGACTGATCTCCTTGCCGTTTCCGGTTCAGGATCTGAAACCCAACAACCTGCTCATATCAGCTGCGGGTGTGCTCAAGATTGCCGACTTTGGTCTCGCGCGCGAGTACGGCGACGGGCAGGGCAAGATGACGTGCCAGGTCATCACTCGGTGCGTCTCGCTCTGGCCTCCTTGCCCTGCCTGCGAGTACGCGCCTGCCCCGCCTGCTGCTGCTGATGCCGGGCTGCATGCGCAGATGGTATCGCCCGCCCGAGCTCCTGTTTGGCGCACGCGCGTACTCGTCTGCGGTTGACCTCTGGTCCGTCGGCTGCATCTTTGCCGAGCTCATGCTCCGCGTGCCGTTTCTCTCGGGCGAGTCGGATCTCGATCAGCTCAAAAAGACGTGGAGCGCGATGGGCAGCCCGACCGAGGATGACTGGCCGGTGCGTTGCGCTTCCGTCGCCTCTTGTCGTGCGGGCGGCCGAGCCCTCCCCAGCGCGTGCGCTCGGCTTACGCTGCGCTTTTCCCATCCCCCGCTTCGTCCGGACCAGGGCCACAAGTCGCTGCCGGACTACGTCCCGTTGCCGGACGTGCCTAAACAGCCGTGGCACCTGCACTTCTCGGCTGCGTCACCCGACGCCGTCGAATTTATCAAGGGCCTGCTCGTGTTTGACCCGTTGAAGCGAGTCTCTGCCGCCGAGGTGGGTCCATCCTGCTGCGCCGACCTTCTCGGCGCGCAGCCTCTTTCATTCTTCTTACCCGAATTCTGACCCTAACTCATCTTCAACCCACGCCCGACGTCAGGCCCTCAAGCACAAGTACTTTTCCGCGGCGCCCTACCCGACGCAGCCGGCGCAGCTGCCTCTGCCGACGTCGCATGTCGCGCGCGTGCTCGCACCCGAGCTCGAGGAGAAGAGGCCCAAGCCGCAAGGCAAGAGAGCCGATCCTCTGGCTCCCGCAACCGGCGGTCCGCGCAAGCGCAAGAGCACCGGTGAGGGGGACGAGGAGAATGATCCCAGCGGGCCGCGGCGGGTCGCGCGCAAGCTCGACTTTGGGGCGTGAGACGGCCGGTTCCCTCTTCCTCCTTGCGTCTTCTGTCCAGTCTGATAGCATGTTGTCCACCTACACCTGTGTCACTCGCTTCTCATCATGTTGCGATGCGCCGTCGCGCATAGGCCACGCAGACTGACGGCAGTGCACTTGCGACGACGACGCGCGGCCCTCTGTTGCGTCCGGGCAGCAGTAAGCGTGACACACGCCCCCGGCAGACCTGTCGGGGGCGTGGCTCAAACTCGTCGCGTCGGCCCTCATCGTCAGGCGTTTTTCGCCCTCCCGTCTTTGACGACGAATAAGATGTCTCCCACATCACC